>RXID01011273.1:0-137149 GCA_005019695.1 Trichopus zeylanicus subsp. travancoricus
TTAAATTAATATTTGTATATTTATAAATAAATCCCTTGAATATTTTTATTCATAAAAATATCCAAACTTTATCATTTTTAAAATAAAATTTTACAAAAAAGATATTGAAAGTTTTAAAACTTAAAATTTCAAATTATAAAAGTTGGACTTATTTATAAATAAAAATAATCAAAGGGAGTATTTGTAAATATATAAAATATTAAACTTGTCATTTAAAATTTTAAGTTTTAAAACTTTCAATGTCTTTTTTGTAAAATTTTATTTTCAAATGATAAAATTTGGACTTATTTATGAATAAAATATTCAAGAAATCTATTTATAAATGTACAAATATTAAACTTGTAATTTGAAATTCTAAATTTTAAAACCTTTAATATCTTTTTTGTAAAATTTTATTTTACAAATGATAAAGTTTGGGCTTATTTATAAATAAAAAAATTCAATGGATCTATTTATAGATGTATATATATTAAACTTGTAATTTGAAATTCTAAGTTTTAAAACCTTCAATATTTTTTTGTAAAATTTTAATTTAAAAATGATAAAGTTTAGACTTATTTATAAATAAAAATATTCAAGGGGTCTATTTATAAATATACAAATATTAAACTTGTAATTTAAAATTTTAAGCTTCAATACCTTCAATATCTTTTTTGTAAAATTTTATTTTAAAAACAATAAAGTTTAGATTTATTTGTAAATAAAAATATTCAAGGGTCTATTTATAAATATATAAATATTAAACTTGTAATTTAAAATTTTAAGTTTTAAAACTTTCAACATCTTTTTTGTAAAAGTTTATTTTAAAAATGATGAAATTTGAAGTTATTTATAAATAAAAATATTCAAGGGGTTTATTTGTAAATGCTCACCAACAAAATTATTAAACTTGCTAATTTAAATTTAGATTTAATATTTCTATTTAAAATAATAAAGTTAGATTTATTTCGTAATAAACTATCATAGGGGTCTATTTGTAAATATACAAATATTAAACTTGTAATTTAAAATTTTAAATTTATATTTTATTTTTAATAAAAATCAATAAAGTTTTAGATTTATCTATACAATAAAAATATTCCATGTTGTCTATTTGTAAATGTACAAATATTAAATTTATAAATTTAAATTTTAAGTTTAAAAACCTTTAATGTTTTTTTTGTAAAAATTTATTTTAAAAATAATAAAATTTAAACTTATTTACAAATAAAAATTTTCAAGGGGTCTATTTGTAAATGTACAAATATTAAACTTGTAATTTGAAATTTTAAGTTTTAAAACCTTCAATGTCTTTTTTATAAAAAATTATTTTAAAAACAATAAAATTTAGACTTATTTATAAATAAAAAATATTCAAGAGATCTATTTGTAAATGTACAAATATTAAGGTTGTAATTTTAAAAACCTTCAATGTTGTAAAATTTTAATTAAAAAATTGATTAAAATTAGGCTTATTTATAAATAAAAATATTTGAGGGGTCTATTTGTAAATATACAAATATTAAACTTATAATTTAAAATTTTAAGTTGAAAAACCTTCAATATTATAAAATTTTTATTAAAAAAATAAATTTTAGACTTATTTATAAATAAAAAAATTTGAAATGTTTATTTGTAAATGTATGAATATTAAACTTATAATTTAAATTTTTATTGAGAGTTTATTTGTAAAAAAATTTAAACATTTGAGGTCCTCTTTGTAAATTTTTATTTGAAAAATATTAAAATTTGGAGTTATCTATAAATAAAAATATTTAAAGGGTCTATTTATAAAATTATAAATATATCAATTATAATTTATAATTTAAAATTTAATTGATGGTTTATTTTGTAAACATTTAAGAGAAAAATTAGAGGGTGAAAAATTAAGAATTTTAAAGAATTTAGTTATAAAATTATAGATGATAAAACTATAATTTTCGAAAAAAAATTTAATTAAATAATAATTTGAAGGTTGTAGATAATAAATTTGAAAAATAACAGAGTGTAGACAAATACTAAAATTACAAAAAAAATTTGATAAATAAGATAAATTTTGGGGTTGTAGATAAACACCAGTTAAATCTAGGGATAATTACGTATAAGTCTCTGTAATTAGCTTTAATTACGTACAATCTCCCGTAATTTCTGGAATTAATCACACCCCCATTTTCGAAAATATTTATCCACACCCTGATTGTTATTTAATCAAAATTTTTCCAAAAAATTCCAATTTTACCTTCAGTTTGTTTACAAATACAGCCCTAAAAACTTATTTTTTATATTTAACGCCCTGAAATTCACCTTTTTGCAAATAACACCCCGAAATAATTCTGATTTACAGAAAAATTCTCGAAATTTATATTTTTGCAAATAAACCCCCGGAAATTATTCCGATTTACAGAAAAGTCCCAGAAATTCGGATTTTTGCAAATAACACCCCGAAATTATTCAAATTTATAGAAAAATTTCCGAAATTTTTTTATAAAACCCTCTCCTTCCTACTGTAGCCCTAAACCCCAGTTGCGCCGCCGCCGCCGCCGCTCTACTCTGCCGCTCCCTGCGCAGCTGCTGCCGTCGCTGCCCCGTTGGCGAGGAGATCGCCGTCCGGTCGCTGCCCTGCGCCCCCCACGTCGTCGCCGTCGGCGTCGGTGCTCACCCCTTGCTCTGCCCTCGCGCCGTTGCTGCCCCGCCGGCGAGAACACGGCCGTCCCGTCGCTGCCATCGCTGCCGCCCTCCTTCGTCCTCGGTAAGCCACCATCTCCTTCCGAACCCCCCACCCCCCGCCCCCCTCTTCTCTCCCGAACCCCCCCTTTACTTTGCGGCCAAGGTCGGCGAGGAAGCCCGGCGGAAGAAGGTCGGGTGGCGGACATCTGCGTGTGATGGCGCCTTGGCGCAGACGCCGGAGGCCGGGTGGTCTCGGCCGTATGCACCGCGTGCCCTCGAGCCGGCGTCTGCCAGCCGCCCGCCGCCGGACTTCCTCGGACCCGCTCCCCGCCCGACGGCCTCGGACCCACTCCCCGCCGACGGCCTCGGACCCAACCATCGCTCCCGCCCCCAGACGGCCTCCGACTCTCCCCACCCCTCTCCCCGCCCGACGGCCTCGGACCCACCCCACACTTCCCTCCCCCGCCACATTGCCTTAGGACCTGCCTGCCACCCCCCGCCCACCACCCCACCCAACCCCTCCCTTCCCCCCCCCCAGCCCCTGCCCCCACGATTTCCGACACCCCCACCACTCCCCCCTTTGCCTCACTTGCCACCCCCACTCCCCCGCCCGCCTCCCGCCCCGTTTCCTCCTGTCTCAGTGCCTCAAAACCACCCCCACCCCCTCGCCCTTCCCACACGCCACTGCCACAATTCTTCTATCTATTTTTTATATCTAATTTTTGATATTGTGTATTTAGAGATGGTTGATTCAGAGAATCTGATACGATTAGTGCTCCGTTATGAAGGATATTAGAAAAAAGTGAAACATACTCAAAGAAGAAAATATGTATTTGGTAGACATAAATCTTTACTGGTTGATACAAGAAAATACACATTTGCAGAATTATGGATTGAAGCCTGTAAATTGGTCGAAGCAAGGACCAATAAGTTACTTGTGATCAAGTATTTATATTCAAATAGCAGTCCTCCAATTTATATGTCAATCAGCAATGAAATTCAGCTGGAAGCAATGTGGGCAGTAATTCAAGACTTGAAGCATAGCAATATTTATATATCAGTGGAAGACATAGGCGATCCTTTATCAGCGGTGTCTGCACCAAGGCTAACTCCTTTGACAGGAGAATCTTCTGTGTATCACAGTGTGCAAAGAGATGAATATATCGATTCAGATTTAGATGATTGTCCTGATTCTAGTTTTCATAGTTTGATGTATTCTTCTAATGATGATGAAAATGAGGAGGATGATGATGATAATAATGAGTTAGTTGCTGAGCAGGAGCAAGAAAATATAAGACAAGGCGAAGAAGAAGGAGTGAAAGACAGAGCGGAAGATGATTTACTACCTTTACTTGAAGATAATTTGAATGACAATGTTTTGAAAATAGGAGACATATTTGAAGATGTACAGGCATTCAGATTGGCTCTTAGACAGTACTGTATTGTGCACAGATTTCAGCCTTTGTTTGTGAAAAATGATCGTAACAGAGTAACAGTCAGATGTGCTTCTGCGAATTGCCTATGAAGGCTTCATGTTTCAGAGAGATCTGATGGTTCAAGTTTTCAGATAAGAAAAATGGAACCAGTTCATACTTGTATTGCTGTCAATACTTCTGGAAATAAAATGGCAAATGCTGAATGGGTAAGCAATCAAGTTTTGCATTGGATGTGTGTTGACAAGCAAATCACAGTCAAGCAAATACAGAATATGATGAATGAGAAATACAGTCTCAGACTGACTTATATGCAGGCATAGAGGGGAAAAGACTATGCTTACAGGATTATTCATGGCAATGAAGAAGAATATTTTAATTTGTTTTATTCGCTGAAGGCAGAGTTGGAGAGGAGGCATCCTGGTAATATTGTGCACATTGCTCAGTGTCCAGATATGTCTTTTCAGAGATATTTTATGTCACTATATGCTCGTAGGAGAGCTTTTCTTACTGGATGCAGACCTATATTGGGAGTTGATGGATGCTTCTTGAAAGGGAAATATAGAGGTACATTTCTTTCAGCTTGTGGAATTGATGGGGAAAATAACCTAATTCCAGTTGCATTTGCAGTTATAGAAGCAGAAACATACCAATCTTGGTTATGGTTTCTACATAACTTGCAAAGGGTTATTGAAAATTTGAATAGCTTGGCTATTATTTTAGATAGACAGAAGGGTCTTTTTGATGCTGTGAAGAATATTTTCCCATATGCTGAGCATAGAGCTTGTATAAGACATGTGATTGCAAACTTGAAAAGATCATACCCTGGGAAAAGGTTAGAAAATTTGATTTTTAATGCTTTAAATACATTTTTGCCTACTGAATTTGTGAAGTACATGAAAAGGATTAAACAGCTATCCATACCAGCTTGGCAGTACATGAAAGAAATAAATGATTTTACATGGAGTAGAAGTCATTTTGATCATTCAGTGAAATGTCATTATGTAACTAATAATATTTCTGAGTCATTTAACAGTTTTATTCATAATGGCAGGGAGCTTCCTTTTCTTGAATTAATTGATTTCATCAGGCAGAAGATAATGGTGAAATTTGCCATAAGAAAAAATGAAGGATCCCACTGGTTTGGAAAACTAGTGCCAAGAATAGAAGCTTTTATTAGGAAAATTTCACAGGCACGGGGCGGATACCGTATTTGGAGGTCTTCTGATGATATTTCAGAGGTCAGTGATCCTGCAGGCCGATGGATTGTGGATATAAGGCAGAGGATTTGTGATTGTAGGCAATGGCAGCTGACAGGAGTACCTTGCGTTCACGGTATTGTTGCTCTCCTTGATGTTCGGCTTGATCCTATTAATTTTGTTGATGACTACTACACTCTAAAGACATACAAAAGAGTATATGATGTTCCTGTCACTCCATTGCCAAGCAAGCAACTTTGGATGTCTGTGCGAAATGCTCT
Source organism: Trichopus zeylanicus subsp. travancoricus (assembly GCA_005019695.1). Taxonomy (NCBI): domain Eukaryota; kingdom Viridiplantae; phylum Streptophyta; class Magnoliopsida; order Dioscoreales; family Dioscoreaceae; genus Trichopus; species Trichopus zeylanicus. The sequence goes on from RXID01011273.1 coordinate 5,560, forward strand.
ACAAGTACTTCTTCCACGTTCAAGGAGACAACCTGGTAGGCCTAAGAAGAAAAGGATTAAGAATCCAATGGAAACATCAAGTAGAGCAATATATACTTGCAGTAGATGTGGTCAGGTGGGATACAACAAGAGAGCGTGTAAAGAGTCTCTTGGACTACAATAACAAATTGATGTTTCTGGATCTATCAGTAATCAACAGTCAGTGGGAAACCAATATGTTGGAGAACGTGGCAGGGGAAGAGGAAGAGGAAGGTCTACCGTAATGACTTCAAATTTTAGTATGCATTTACCATGTGAGTTTTTCTTTTAAAAAATTGACAATTTTGTTCTTATTTTATGTGATTTTGAAACAATACGTTAATAAATGTCACTGTATTTTTTTTGCAGGAAGTTCGTCAGATCTCTAGGATCAATTTTGATTGGGTAAACTATCTTCTCGAAAATGATGATGATGTCATGTTGCTTGGTTATCATAACTATGAGTGCATTCTGTTTGCAGGTACATATTTCTACTAGATAGACTGGGGAGATTTAGATGGTAAGGTTTTGGATTGGTGACTCAGAAGGAACTGTCATATCTTTTATCATCCACCTCTCTTTTGTTGAATGAGAAATGAGGAGTGTTATTTTAGACACTTGTTTCATTAATATTCTTCAAATTCTGATTTATAAGGAATAATGGAAGATTTCCTTTTTTGGTTGAATAATGGAAGGTTTCCTTTTGTTGGACAACAGCAGAACTTATTATGTTGCTTTGTGTCTTGAACTTTCTAGCTGTTATTGTTATCTGATTACTGATTATGCTATATTGTTCTAGTAAACTGCAAGCTTCTATTATTGTTTTGGAGATGATAAAGAAAGTCATTTCCTAATGAATGACAATCATTCTTGAGAACATTGAACGTTTCAAAACTTAAAATTTAAAATTACAACTTTCATATTGTACATTTACAAATAGACCACTTCAATATTTTTATTTATAAATAAGTTTATATTTTTTTATCATATTTTAAGTAAAATTTTACAAAAAAGGCATTAATGATTTTTAAATTTATAAATACAAATTTAATATTTATACATTAAAAAATAAACCCTTAAATTTTTTTTAAAAAATAAGTCTAAATTTTTATTATTTTAAAACTAATTTTTACAAATACACCTTTCGCCGGACCATCATCGGCCGACGTCCGCGCCTGCGCGCCGGGGACGAAGGCCGAGGCTGGACGGCCCGCCGGCATGCGAGCGCGGACGGCCAAGGTCGAGGCCGTCGGCGCCCGCTGCCGGCGTGCCGGCCTCGGCGTCCGTCCCGCTTGCTGAGGCCGTCCGTGCCCTCGTGCCGATGCGCCGGCCTTAGCCTCCGTCCCTGGCACGCGTGCGCGGACGGCCTCGGCCTTGGTCGTTCGCTCCCGGGTACCGGCGCGCGGGCCTCCGCCTCCGCTCCTGCCGCCGGCTCCCGCCCGCCTCCGCCTCTGCTCCCGCCCGCGCGTCGCCACTCTCGCCGCCGTCGAATTTCGGGGACTTTTCTGTAAATCAGAATAATTTCCGGGTGTTTATTTGTAAAAATCCGAATTTCGAGGATTTTTCTATAAATCAGAGTTATTTCGGGGTGTTATTTGCAAAAATCGAATTTCGGGGCGTTAAATATAAAAAATAAAGTTTTTAGGGGTGTATTTGTAAAAATAAATGAGGGTAAAATTAGAATTTTTTGGGAAAATTTTGATTAAATAACAATCAGTGGGTGTGGGTAAATATTTTTGAAAATGGGGGTATGGGTAATTCCAGAAATTACGAGAGTTATACGTAATTAAGACTAATTACAGGGATTTATACGTAATTATCCCTTAAATTTATTCATACTTTATACAATTTATGTATAATAATTTTTTTGTCTTATATATTTACATTTAATATATTATATTTTTTTAAATTTATATCTATCATTTTAGAATAACCTGACCCACAAATTTATTTAATAAATCGGTTTAATTTTATGTTCTGAATTTCGATTTAGTTATAGTTGGAAGAAGAGCATGCAGGTGCGTACGAGAAGCAACAACCAACAAGTCAACTCAATCTCAGCTATTCCCGTTTATTGTGCCACTTGAATAAATTCTCGAGGGACCTTTTTCCTAATACGTTATACGGGCCAGGCTGAAGGCCCGGACGGTAATCTAATCCAACTCAGGAATTCCGGGTCCGACCGGCCCGTCCCTGCCCTGACCACACTTGCCCCAAATGCGACGTCTTCCTTCCGCCAAACCATAAAAATCTCAGCAGATCTCCCCGGAACTGCTTCCACGTGAGCTCGGAGAGGAGGAGCAATGGCGCCGCCCAGACTGGGCTCATTCCACGAGTACCTCGAGCAGAGGAGCAAGGAGCGACTCCTTCTCGCGTCCCAGAAGGATGGGGACTGGGATCTGGGCTTCGATCCCGACGACGAGGGCCGCGTCTGCTGCTGCGGCTTCGACCGCGCCCTGGCGAACCTCTGGGCCAAGGCGCGGGACGCGGTTGTGAGGGGGTGGGAGTTCGGGCGATCGGATCCCAGGAAGGTGGTGTTCGCGGCGAAGCAGGGACTGGCGCTGACCCTGGTGTCTCTCCTCATGTTTTTCAAGGAGCCCTCGAAGAACCTCACCCGTTATGCCGTATGGGCCATCCTCACCGTCGTCGTCGTCTTCGAATTCAGCATCGGTGATGTCCGCATGCCAATCTTTGTTTCTTTCCGTCGTTTTTTGCTACGGATTGGCAAATTGGCATTATTGGGGTGTTTGACGTGGTGGGTTTGACGTAGTTTAATTAGTATGAGAAACTTTGGAGCTTTTTTAATGTATGGCATTTGTTGTGTACTGGTAAGTGCATTTGATAATGGCTTAGGAAAAATCTGGATTAACCTGGGTTATTCTCTTTTAATTTTCACGCAATTCTTATATGTTTTGACTCAGGCTAATCTGGTTAATCCAATTAAAGCTATTTTCTGATTGATTTCCAAACACGCCTGTAGAACCATTTATTTAGATGTATTTAGCAATCCAAATGTTGTTTTATAAACTGGAGAGGCTTTTATGTGTGAAATTGATGGAACTGGTGTAAATAGGCAAAGGCCATCTTGTTTTACGTATTTGACGTTTGGGTTGAAGGTTTGATAACAACTTCTGGCCTCAGTCACCAAATGTTTTGTGGATTTGAGTGGCGTGATTTGTGACTATTATTTTGTGATATTTGGGAAATTATAGAAAGGAATTATGTCTGAAAACTTGAGCTTACTTTTTTGTTAATTGAGATCATTCTTTTGCAGGTGCAACATTCAGCAAAGGATTTAATCGTGGTTTAGGAACACTATCTGCTGGAGGGCTTGCTTTAGCGGTTGCAGAACTTTCAACACTGTTCGGGGATTGGGAGGAGACAGCCATTATCTTCAGCATCTTTACTATGGGTAAAACATTTGAGAGGAAATACACTCTTTCACTTTGTATATGCTACAGTGAATGCTGATATCATAGTTTCATTTAACTTTCTGAATAATAGGTTTTGTGACAACCTTCATAAAGCTGTACCCGACAATGAAGCCGTATGAATATGGATTCCGAGTCTTCTTGCTCACGTTTTGTTTCATTATGGTGTCGGGTTTTCGGACAAAAGAATTTGTTGGGACGGCAGTTAGTCGATTTGTGCTTATTGCACTTGGTGCTGGAGTTGGTTTGGGTGTGAATGTGTGCATCTACCCAATTTGGGCAGGAGAGGATTTGCACAATTTGGTGGTGAAGAATTTCACAAGCGTAGCCAAGTCTTTAGAAGGTACTATTTACTCCTGTCATTTTGGCTTAATAGAAAGTCATATTTCCATCCTGATTTGACTCTGTAAGAATGTTCAATGTTGTGTCTAAAAAGAGCTCCAAACAGTTCTACCTAATCCTCCAATGCTTATTAGTAAGTAGTATTTTGGGTTCATTCCAATAAGATGTATAATCAAGATTATTTTTGTTTTTGGTTTCTGTTTATTGTTATATTCCTTTAAATATGACATCTAGTTATTCTATATTTTTTCTATGCAGCGAGAAATTTTCAGTGGAATGTTATATATTTCACCTTTAATGCCTAGTAAATTGCACTACACTAAGCTGAGTTAATGCTTTTATTTTGGCTAGGATGTGTTAATGGATACCTTCAGTGTGTTGAATACGAAAGGGTCCCATCAAAAATCCTCACATATCAAGCTTATGATGAACCTGTATACAGTGGGTACAGGTCTGCTGTTGAATCGACAGCGCAAGAGGATACCCTTGTAGGTTCTTTTTTAATGCACTTTCTTTTAGTTCATTTAAAGAAGAATGTAAGCCAAGTTTTTGTTTTTTACTTCTCTCTGTATAAACAGTTAGGATTTGCTATCTGGGAGCCACCCCATGGTCCTTATAAGATGCTGAAGTATCCATGGAAAAATTATGTTAGGGTTAGTGGTGCCTTGAGGCACTGTGCCTTCATGGTCATGGCATTACATGGTTGCATACTTTCTGAGATTCAGGTGCATATGTTCTTTTCTTTAGCTTGTAACGAGATATACTTAAATATTGTATTGTGATGCCATTACTTGTAGTGAGATATAATTAAATCTTGTTGTCACTGTGCAGCATCTTTGATATTTCTTTTCTTAGCAATTTTTTGTTGCTATAGCAAAAAGGGTTACTTGCATGCTTGTTGATTTTTAATTTTCATTTGTTTGTCAACCTGTATTTATCTCATCTGTTGATGAATCTTGGGATGCCTTTATACAGAAGTTCAAAAAGTATCATACTTGACTATGTCATACGTTTGCTGTCTTTCAATGCTGTTTTTCATGAAGATTTTATAAGTAGTTGGTGTGCAATGCTGAAATTTACTTGAACTGTGCTTAAAATTTGGGTTGGCTGGTTTATTTGTGCCTAGCTAGCAGTGTGAACAAGCGAGGCTAGTGTAACTCTGAACTTAGATTCTTTAGATATAGCCTTTATCCTGGCTAAAGCCCAATATATTACTAGAAAATTTTGTAGGTTAGTAATATCAATATTCATTAAACAATTTTTGGTATAAAATTTTTAGTCAGCTAAATAGTATGGCTGGTTAGTAACAGAAAGATGACTATTGGAGTTCTATGAATCTGTAAACATGTGATGCAGCTTGGAGTGGATAGGTAGAAAAAAAGACACTGTCCTCTTCTCCGTTACAGGCCCTTGAGTACACAAGGAAGAAAATGTCAAAGGAATTAGCCAGTCATTCAAAGTTAGCAGATTCTATGGTTGATTTTATACCAAAATTAGCAGATTCTATGCCTGATTTTATACCAAAGTTAGCAGATTCTATGGCTGATTTTATACCAAAGTTAGCAGATTCTATGGGCTGATTTTATACCCGTAATTATGATTGTAAATTCTCTATATTTTCCTTGTTTAGGATATGCTTTATTTTCTTCAGCTTGTATTCATTATATAAGGGGCATTCTTCTCCAAGAAGGAGACCGGTTTTCTTTTGCTCAAAACTTTTTAAGATTATCATGGTATCAGAGCTTGAGTTCTTAATTCTCCTGTGTCTCTTCCTCTCAGTCCTAGTTCAGTTCCTTATTCTTAGTTATTTTGATCAAGTTATCTCGGCCTCATGTCTTCAGACAAACATGAATTCTTGATTCGTTTCAATGGCAAAAACTACTCAGCCTGGGCATTTCACTTCAAGATATTTGTCAAAGGCAAAGATCTATGAGGTCATATTGATGGTAGCAAACCTGCATCTGACAAAGACAAAGACAAGGATGAGCACTCCAAGTGGGAAATCAAGGATACTCAAATCATGACATGGATTCTAGGATATGTAGAATCCAACATCATCTTGAATCTTCGACCCTTCAAAACTGCAGCTGAAATGTAGAATTATCTGAAAAAACTCTATAGTCAACACAACACTGCTCGTCGGTTTCAACTTGAATATAAGCTAGCAAGTCTTCAATAGGGCAGTCTCTCAATCTCAGATTTTTATTATAGCTTCATGAATCTTTGGACTGAATGTACTGATATTGTCTATGCTACCTTACCTCCCGAAGGTTTTATTTCTGTTCAATCTGTATATGAAACTACTAAGAGGGATCAATTTCTTATGAAATTGAGATCTGAATTTGAAAGCACCAGATCTAATCTTATGAATCGAGAAACTCTTCCATCCTTGGATGCATGTCTCAATGATTTGTTTCGCGAGGAACAACGGCTTTTTACTCAAGCCACCATGGAACAAATTAAATCCACTCCTATGGCTTATGTAGCCCAAGGCAAGCCAAAAGGTAAAAACATGAGTACTATTCAGTGTTATTGCTGCAAAGAATTTGGCCATTATGCTTCAAGTTGTTCAAAAAAATTCTGCAACTATTACAAAAAGGATGAACATATCATCAAGGAATGTCTTATTCGACCTCCCAAGAGATCTGAAACGGTATATACTGTCTCAGTTGGTTCTTCTAATGCTGGTAGTTCTGAGGATACAGCTCATCTGACACAAAGTGCTCCTGTTCCTGTTCAATCTGTGACACCTGAAATGATTCAGCAAATGATCATTTCTACATTTTCCGCATTAGGATTCTCAGGTAAACCTTTCTCTAAACCTTCACCGTGGTACTTTGATTCTGGGGCTTTTCATCACATGACAAATAATGTTAAATTCTTCACCAATGTAAATAAATATTCTGGAAATCTCAAGATTTATACAGCTGATAGAAACTCCTTACCTATCACTGCCACTGGTGATGTTTCTTCATCCATAACCAATGTCTTTGTCTCTCCTAACCTTACCACTAATCTTGTTTCTGTTGGACAATTAGTTGAAAATGATTGTAAAGTGGAATTTTCTAAATCTGGTTGTGTGGTGCAGGATCAGCAATCGGGGAAGATGATCGCAAGGGGGCCTAAAATTGGACGTCTTTTTCCTCTTCAGTTTCCTATATCTTCATGTTCCTCTTCACCTGTTATCACTTGCAATTCTGCTTATGTTGATTACCGAGTATGACATAAACGCCTTGGACATCCAAACTCTAATGTGCTTTATGCTTTGCTAAATTCTGGTTTACTTGGTAATAAAGGGTCATCATCTCTTAGTACTGTTCAATTTGATTGCAATTCTTGTAGGCTTGGAAAAAGTAAAGCTCTGCCATTTCCCACTCACACATTTAAAGTAGTCCAGCCTTTTGATTTGATAAATAGTGATGTGTGGGGAATGGCGTCAGTTACTTCCCATGCTAATTACAAGTATTTTGTCACTTTTATTGATGACTATAGTTGTTTCGCATAGATTTATTTTCTACATTCTAAAGATGAATTGTTTTCTGTCTTTAAGCTTTTTCATGCACATATTCAGACCCAATTTTCTACTAGTATCAAAATTCTTCATTCTGATAATGGGGAAGAATACATGTCTCATTTATTTCAAGAATTTTTACAAACCAATGGTATAATTTCTCAAAGGTCTTGTCCTTCAACCCCTCAACAGAATGGGGTGGCTGAAAGAAAGAACCGACACCTTCTAGATGTTGTTCGCACCCTCCTATTAGAGTCATTTATACCCTCTCGTTTTTGGTGTGAAGCTCTCTCAACTGTTGTCTATCTCATCAATAGGTTACCTTCTCCTTCCTTGAACCATGTTTCCCCTTTCTTTCGGTTATTTGGTCATACCCCAAATTACTCTAATCTTCGTACTTTTGGTTGTGTGTGTTATGTTCATCTTTCTACACACGAACGAACAAAACTAACAACTCAAGCTGTTCAATGTGCTTTTCTAGGCTATTCGGTGCACAAAAAAGGTTTTCTTTGTTATGATCCCAACCTACGACGTATTCGAGTTTCTCGAAATGTGATTTTTTTTGAAAATCAATATTTTTTTTCCACACATAAGGATGACCTTTCTCCTTCATTCTCTGTTTTGCCAATGTTTACTAACTATTCTGAAGATTCCATGCCTTCAAAGCCTCTCATAGTCTACCAACGACGCAAGATTCCAGCACCACTTGGGCCCCCTTCAGCTCATTCCCTTAATGCTGATCCTGTTCCAACAACTGCACCAATACCTCTCAGACAAAGTACTCGAGTTCGTAAACCACCAGATAGGTATGGTTTCACCTCTCCTTTATCCTTGACAGCCACCTTGTCCTCTATTCCTATTCCATCATCCTATAAGCAGGCTATGGAGCATGAATGTTGGCGGAGAGCTATTGAAACAGAACTTCTTGCACTTGAAGAAAACCAAACATGGGATATTGTACCGTGTCCACCATCTGTGAAACCTCTTGGTAGTAAGTTAGTGTTTTCTATCAAGCTCCGTTCTGATGGATCCATAGAACGTTACAAGACTAGATTGGTGGTTCTTGGCAACAAGCAAGAGTATGACCTAAATTATGAAGAGACCTTCGCACCAGTAGCCAAAATGACCACTGTACGAACAATACTCGCCCTAGCAGCATCACAATCATGGTCTTTACATCAAATGAATGTAAAGAATGCTTTCTTGCATGGTGATCTCAAGGAGGAAGTTTACATGAAACTTTCCTACGGTATGCTTACTTCTTCCCCTAATGATGTTTGCAAACTAAAACGCTTTTTGTATGGATTGAAGCAGGCACCACGAGTATGGTTTGAAAAGTTTCAATCGACCCTCCTTAGTTTTTCATTTACACAAAACCAGTATGACTTCTCACTTTTTCTCCAATGGACATCCAAGGACATAGTTGTTCTTCTTGTTCATGTGGATGACATTGTTATCACCGGTTCTGATATGGAGGGTATATCTAAACTTCAGAATTTGTTGCACTCTACTTTCCACATGAAAGATCTCGGCCCATTCACCTATTTTTTGGGGTTAGAGGTGCATCATCAGCCTCAAGGTATCTTTTTGAATCAACACAAGTATATCATGGATTTGGTTCAGCTAGCAGGACTCACAAACACTAATTCTGTTGACACCCCAATGGAAATTAATGTAAAATATCGACGGGGTGAAGGAGAACTTCTTGAGGATCCCACTTTATATCGCAAGCTGGTTGGAAGTCTTATCTATCTAACTATCACCCGCCCGGACATCTCTTATGCTATCCATATTGTCAGCAAGTTCATGCAAGCCCCTCGGCATCTCACCTATCTGCAGTCCACCGCATCATCCTGGGCACACAAAGTCGTGGCTTATTCTTCCCTACTGGTTATCCCTCAAACTACAAGCATATAGTGATGTAGATTGGGCTGGTTGTCCGGACACAAGAAAATCAACTACAGGATGGTGTATGTTTCTTGGTGATGCTCTTATCTCTTGGAAATGCAAGAAGCAAGACTCGGTCTCCAAATCATCCACTGAGGCGGAGTACCGTGCCATGTCTACTGCATGCTCAGAAATCATTTGGTTACGTGGTCTTTTAACAGAGCTTGGTTTCACCCAAGATCAACCTACTCCCTTACATGCTGACAACATTAGTGTCATCCAAATTGCAGCCAATCCTGTCTACCATGAATGCATAAAGCATATAGAGGTTGATTGTCACTCTATTCGGGAGGCCTATGATCGCCAAGTTATCACTCTCCCACATATCTCCACTACTCTACAGATTGCGGATATTTTCACCAAACCAATGACACGACAGCGACATAACTTTCTTGTTAGCAAATTGATACTTGTTGACTTACCAGCATCAATTTGAGGGTGGATGTCAAAGGAATTAGCTAGTCATTCAAAGTTAGCAGATTCTATGGCTGATTTTATACCAAAATTAGCAGATTCTATGACTGATTTTATACCAAAGTTAGCAGATTCTATGGGCTGATTTTATACCCGTAATTATGATTGTAAATTCTCTATATTTTCCTTGTTTAGGATATGCCTTATTTTCTTCAGCTTGTATTCATTATATATGGGGCATTCTTCTCCAAGAAGGAGACCGGTTTTCTTTTACTCAAAACTTTTTAAGATTATCAGAAAATACTTGGTTGGACCTGTAGGAACTGAAATTTATTGAGGGGAAGGGGTTGATTTCATTTACGAGCCCTGATGCTTAGTTATGTCCTTCTAAAGCAGTAAGAAACCATGTAACAATAGTCTAAAATAAGCCTTTATCTATACTATTATACATAAATACCTTATTCCAAATAAAGAATCCCAAAACCTGTCCTAAATTGAGAAGTTTTTCTAAATCCATAGTCAAACTTGGCCTAATTTTGATGGACATAATGGCCAATGTAAGAAAAGCAATGAACTAGAATGTCATAGAACTTGAATTAGACTTTCCAATATAAATGCTTATTTTCCTGAAGTAGATGAATATTATGGAAGATATAGCCTTCCGACAGCAGCTGTGCCTACTATGGTAATTCCAAATATTGCTGGAGAAGGAACTGGCCTTCAATATGAACTTGAAGGAAAGAGGAGGAGCAGGGCTTGATTTAGTTAATGTTAATTTAAATTTAAAAAATTAAAAGTATCAACTATCTAAGTATTAGATGAAAAATGCAAGAGGAATATGTAATTAGAGTAGTCTTTGATGCATCCCATGAATTCATACTGGCAAGTTTTGTTTGTTTTGATTGTTTTGAAGCCTCATAAATTGCAGTTTATATTTGAATCAAACTTGTTTTTATAATGGCACATCAACCTTGGCAGTATAGTGTGGTATGCAGAGACAATAGTGTCTTGTGAAGGGAAATTCACAGCAAAAAAAAGTTTGGGTGCAAACTAGGAGGATATTTAGCATAAAACGTAAAGATAGTATGAAATAAAATATTGTCACTAGCTTCTAAGGAACCTACTCTGGCACTTAATTCTGGGTCCAATATGCTAAAAAAAATTATCAAACTATCTTTGAGCGTAATCAATGGTTCTGTCAGCTGCATTCAGGTCTGTGTTGAAGGCCTAATTCACCCAAGCTAGATAAAACTCATGAATATGAATAGGTATAGCTCAAGGTTATCTTTGACACTAGTACCAAAGGAATCCAATAGATGGGTATTTTTCATGTTAGCCATTCTGTAATGCATGTGTCATGACATTTTGAACACTGGCTAGATCCATTTGTAGAAGTCTTATCTTCATAAGTTTTTTTAGACTCGAATTCTACATCCTGAATCTCTCAGATATCACTAGTTGTTTGAAACTCGAACTTTTGATTCTGAATTTCTCAGATATCACTAGTTGTTTGAAACTCAAAACTTGGCATTGAAGTCCTTTGATTAGTTGAAGACACACATATTGAATCTTTAGATTTTTTATCCTTGCCCTTCAGCCATAAATCTTCAAAGATCTATGTAAACTTGCTCCATATTGACTACAAAAATAGCCTTTTCTCCTGTAATTGATGGTTCATGATTTTGCACCTAGATACAACTCTATATGCACTAAATAAGTATCATGGCTTTGACTAACTGCGATAAATTTTGTGTCATGGAAACTAGCTACTTTATTCATTTACCTTTACCATGACTGGTGGAACCAATTATTCTTGCACTATAATGTGCCATATGACTTAAAAAAGATTCTTGAAGCTTTCAACCAAGCAGTATGTAACAAAGAAAACATCATTTAATGACCCTGCATCATATGCATTTCAAAATCTATACCAAATTGAGAATAACCTGAACTATCTTGTGTTAGAGTATGCAGAGTTTTGATTCAGAACAATATGGCTTGCAGTATGTTTTTAGCTTTTAACAAAATGTACATTGCATCAATTCAGCCCTTCTACCATCCTATTAGGGAATAATTTGACAATGTGTTCTTCCTTAAAGGCTCCCAACATTGAATTGCTAGCCACAGTTCTGCAGATGTAATGTTATTGCTGGCTTGCTTTGAGCAGAAAGGCCCCAAACTTCAACTAAGCCTTCAGCTAAGATATTCAACTTTTGCTATCTGATGCAGAAAAACATAGAAGCAAACCCTAGAGATCCTATGGCTTTGGTGTTTGTCAGTATCTCTTAAAATATGAGGCAACCTTTTCTTTCACCTCTAGCTTCTTTCTCCATGCTTATCTCACCAAAATGAATCCAGATCTGCCAACCCAGTGAAAAATGAATCGGCTCATAAACTCAGGATTCATTCTAAGCATGTTTTCAACATAAATTATGCATCTTCAATTGTGATATTGTTACATGCTTCATTTGCCATCTCAGGTTGTGCAAGTGCCTTGACTTAATTTAGGAAATTTCGCTAGATGGGAAGTGTTCCAATCACATGCAGTTTTCCTTTTTGTTGCTCGTAAAAATTTTGATGGCATCCAATTGTACAAAGAGATAATTTTTTCCTTTGATCTAGTAAATTTGGAGTCATATAGCAGTGTTTAAAAGTCAGAGGTGAAGAGTGAGTGCAAGTTTCACTGATACAAGTATGTTTATGCTGATGCAAGTTTCACTTTTGAGTGTAGGCAAGATTATGGTTATGGTATCATTTGGGAATGATGGATCCCTCTGATACTTGTCTAATAACTGATTATACCCTAACTTGTGTCATCTTGGCTACATTTTTTAATGCTAATTCTCCACATATGGTGCCACAAATGTTATATTCTTGTAGGAAAATAATAGGGATCCATACTAATTATTATCTAAGCAGTTTTATAATTATTCTGTCAAATAACAATGCTATCCCTGTTTGGCTGTCAAATATCACAGTTTTTCCAACTAGTGCTTGTGTCAAACAATGTCCATGCAAAGTCAAATGGCCATTTTTTAAAATAAAAATAACTTCTTTTTTTAGATGTTTGATAAAAAATTGGACACATTGCTCAACATCTGTATTGGATTGTTTTGAAATTACTTCAGGCTCCACCAGCAAGGAGGCATGTTTTCAGCACTGAGATGCAGAGGGTAGGTGTTGAAGGTGCTAAAGTGCTGCGTGAGCTGGGAGACAAACTAAAGGCAATGACAAAATTGAGTTCCCAAAATTTCCTCTTCGAAGTCCATGAGGCAGCCGAGGAGCTGCAGAAGAAGATAGATCGCAGATCCTACCTTCTTGTAAATTCACAAAATTGGGAGATTGGAAGGCGAGTTGAAGGAATGGAAGACACCTTGGAAGGTATCACCATTGCAGATGGGGGAAAAAAATGCCTTGGAATGAAATCTCTCAGTGAAAATCTGATTGATACCAGATCTATTCATTTGTCAAAAAGCTGGGATACTCATAACCCTACCTTTGGTGGCGGAGTTTCATCATCCCCAACTGTTGATGCCTCTGAAGAACTTTTGAAAAAGCAGATATCATGGCCTGCACGGCAATCATTTATTCTTAATGAAGTGCCAGATGAAGAAGAGTTGACAACCTATGAAAGTGCGAGTTTTCTATCCTTGGCAACATTTGCTTCCCTTCTGATCGAGTTTGTTGCGAGGCTTCAGAATCTTGTTGATGCATTTGAGGAGCTAAGTGAGGCAGCTAAATTTAAGGAACCCGTGCAGGAGCCAGCCGTCCAGAGTTCTGGGTTCTGGACTAGAATGAGAAGGTGTTTCAGATTGGAGGATTACAAGGTGGAGATACCTAGTGGGGCTTGATGAACATTTTTCTGATCAGTGTGCCCTGGGTGCTGATAACCTGGAAACAAAATGGTGCACTCAATCAGGTGGCAATCTGCCACTTTTGCCAATATATGATTGTTGTATGTACAGATTTCATAACAATCACTGATCAGGATCCAATGCTGTAGGGTGAAGCGTATTTGTTGCTTTTAGGGTGAAATTTTTGTAGCCTTCTTGTGATCAAAATTTTGTGTACACAAACCACTGTCTGGTTTTCTGCGACTGCCCTTTGTATATATGAACTGAGGAAATCACTGTTCGTAACATACACTCAAATTGATTTTCCTGAGTAAGATAATATACTAAAAAATGTTTGAGGTTGTTGTTTGTGATATACATGGTTTGTCAGGGTTTGTTAGCTACGACAATATTATCAGTTATGCAAGTACACTCACCATTGACAAGTTGACAAGTTAGATGTGAAATTTACCTGGTCAATTTTAAGATGGGGACTCTAAAATTGAAAATTCAAACTATTTAAATTTATGTTTGCCATTTTGAATATCTAGATATTCAATGGCAAGAGAAAACTCAGTGCTACTATGCAACTTCAAAAAGGTTCGCCGGTTATTTATGAGTATAACAATTCTTCTCAATTTCCGGCCAGCGGAACGCTTAGCGCTGCACTGGCGCAGCACGTGCCTGTCAGATAATCCGCGAACCATTATATCTTGCCTGAAATGCTTCACCTCCGCCCACGGGATTCGAATTCCTCGAGGGCGCTTCCCGGCGCCGGAGCCGAATGGACCTCCTCCTTCGCCTCCCTTCCCCTTCTCCTTCCCCTTCTCCTTCTCCTCCTCGCACTGCTTCTCCTTCGCCCGACCCCCTCCTCCCCTTCGCCGGAACCACCGCCGCCATCTCCTACCGAACCCCCGGTTCGTCTCCTCCCCCCTTCCCACGACTCGCCGTCCGCGCCTCCTCCTCCGCCTCCGCCCCCGCGGCAGCGTCTCCATCGGCGCCTGCGACGGTGGAGCTTTCGGCCTCTTCTTGCTCGAAGTGGCTGGTGGTTATGGAGCGGCCTCCGAATTCTGCTTCCAAGACGGAGGTTGTCGATTACTTCGTCGAAACCCTAGCTGGGGTTCTTGGAAAGCAAGTGCTTCGCTTCTGCTTCTCCTGTTGATTTCCGCTGTTTCTTGCATGTTTGTTTTGAATGGTGATGTCCGTTCGTCATTTTTTTACAGTGAGAAGGAGGCGCAGGCGTGTATTTATGACGTATCCTGGCAGATTCATTATGGATTCTGCTGCAAGATTGATGAGGAGGCTTCTCGCGAGCTTGCCGGTAAGCTTGATGGTGATGGATTGCTTTGTGTCTCATTTCTTTCCATTCTAATCGAGCTACCTGGTGAATGGACTTAGAAATAATTATGACAGGGAAGAAAATCTTAGTCTTGATGGTGTTCCATAATTGGATGGCTTCTTTCCTCTTCAGCTTTTCAATTTTAAGTATTTTTTGTATTCTTTAAGATTTAAATTGATAACAGTATTTAAATATATTAATATTATAAGTTATTTATAGAAGGGATGGTCGGTGGGGATAGGATCACACGATTATATTTTAGATATAAAATACAAGGGTTTTGAAGAAGTGGAGCTTGAAGAGGTCAGAGACTCGTGCAGTAGTAAAAGAGTAAAAGGGAATATTTCTAGGTTTATATGGAAACACATTCCTTATGCATACGCTTTCCATGGTGTGATTGGTCTTACATAAGGGTAGCATGTTTCCTAGAGATTATATGTCTACATGGGTTTTCTTTTGTCTTTCTAAAATCTGATCAGATAAACCCATCTCATATAAAACCCATGTAGATTCTCCCATCTCTTAATCATCCTTTTTGTTCTTAATATTGTTCCCAATGCATTCTGTCCTTCTTGTATGTACTCTTTAGCAAGAATAATTGGTGACTGACTGACTTGAACTTAAGCACCAAACAATACATACACTCGTTATATTTGCAATTTGGCATCATCTTAGACTTGTTGGATCCTTGTCTTTTTGAGCAATGATTTTCATTTTTTGTTTATTTACACTAACTATTTCAATTTTTCTGGTATAGGTGTGCCGGGGGTTTTATCTGTCAGGCCTGATAAGAATCCAGAATCCAAAGAGAAAGACTATGGCTACGCTGCTCTTTTATTGGGCCACCTGTTGAAACCTTCCACTACTGTTTCTAGATTTACTCCTTTGGAAGGGAATGAGTATTGGCTTGTTCAGATGGAAAAACCTGGGGTTGAAGTAGTCACAAAGGCACAAATGGTAGACTATTATGCTCAGACTCTAATGAAAGTTTTGGGGAAGTGAGTATTGCTCTTATAAGAAATTCCTATACTCATTTTTTTTCTTCCTTCTTAGAGAAAATGTCAATAAATCACTTGCAGTGAGAAGGATGCCCAAGTATGTATATACCATATTTCATGGGAGAAGGACTACGGATTTTGCTGTCGAATTGATGAGGAATGTGCACAAGAATTAGCTGGTAAGCATTAAGAATTAGAATGACATTGTTTCTTGGTCTAACAATACTTCCTATGCATGGCAGATGTACCAGGGGTATCTTTTGTTCGCCCTGATACACAGTTTGAGTCCAACAATAAAGATTACAGAGGTTTGATTTTCTCTGCAATTGTCTTAACTTCTATTAAAACATTGAAGGCATTTTCAGGATCTACTTAAGAGCGCTTGATCATTCATATTTTCTTGAATGCCTCAGTTAGTGCGTGCACAACTTTCACTTACTTTTTATACTTTGCCCCATGGGTTAGCACTGGTGAAAGGAAAAAAATGCATTTGTCTGATTCCTTAGTTTCAAGCTCTTGTTAATAGTCAGCTTATCTTTGTTATGTGTCATCATTAGGTCTTGGGGACTTCCATGGAGTTTCTGTTAAGTGCACTTCAAGCTTTGGTTAATTTTTCAAGATATAGTAATGGGCATAATACAATGCAACATAATATTTTGGGTTTGCTGAATGCCATGGGAGATGCTATTTTCTAGAACTTTTATTTTTTACAATATATCAAATTTGGATGCTGATCCAGATAGTCTTTCTTATCTGATTGTGAAAGAACAATTGGTTTGCAAACGTTGTAAGGAAATGAAGATATTCATGCTGACAAGAAATGAAATATTGTTTGTACACTTACATCTATGTGTTTGCACATGTGCATGCCTTTGTGTGCGCTTGATGGGTTTTGTTGGATGATTGATCGATTTCTTAATTCGTGATCATTAAAAACATTGATGGGTGTTTTTGTCTGTCTCTTTCCTTTTGTTTGTGTTGAGACCTTTATTTGGTTTTCTTCACCCCCCTTGATTCTAATTTACATCTTTAACTTGAGTATTTGTATTGTCCGTCTAAGGAGAAGTCCTTTAAGATTTGTCGTGATTTTCAGTTTATTCAGATGTTGCATTTTACCTTGTAGATATTTATACTGCAGGCTGATTTTAATAGATGGCATGATAAGTGGCTGTCATTTTCTTAACCTTTTCAACTCAATATTTTCAATTATCACCAGATGATATGTTTAATTATCTCACAAGCTGATAACTATGGTTCTTATTATTCATTATTGGACCTCCATCTAATATTGCATGCATGCTGCTGTAGCTATTAATAACTGCTATTGTGTTTGATACCATAGGTGACGGAAATGGGCATAATTCAGAAACAAATCAAGTACCAGAAATCAAAACTAAAAGGCTTTTTGTAACTGGTAAGATGCTTCATCAGTAATTTTTTTGTACAGTTTTGTTGTATTTGCCTTTCTAGTACATGACATCCATAAGATTTGTAGTTTTCACATGCAAAGATTCATGTGCAAGCTATTGATACACAATTATTAGAAACAAACATGTTTTATCCTTTGCAGGTGTTCATTCTTTTTCTTGTGAACGATACATTGAAAGTATTCCAAATTGCACTCTTTCCCCTACCCTTTGCTTAATGTTTCCATTGTTATGCAATTAAGCTTAATTAATATATTAATTTAGCTTTTTTAGCTTATTTAGGAATTTCTTGTATGTAGTGTAGATTGATTTTGTATTTTGCATCTCAATTTTTTTTGGCAAGAATCTCTACTCAGAATGTTTGATGATATCTGCAACATTCAAAAGTTTTAAAACATAAACCACTAGATGAAGATAAATAATACAAACTTTCAAATACAAATATTATAATAAATTTGAAATATATACAACTACAATCTCACAAATGATCTCTCAACTGAATATAACTCTAAGCTAATCCTTCATTTAAAAATTCACTATATATAATATCAGTTATATTTGTGCAAGAAAAGAAAATAGATAAATCAAAAATACGCTTATTAAGAAGAATTTTAAGGAATCAAATGAGACATAAATATCAATAATGATAATAATGATAGATTTCAATTATATTAATACAACCATGAAGATAGAACAACAGAATATGAAAGGAAAAATGTGATCACCGCTAACAAAAGATAATCAAATCAATCAATGCAACAAAATAATCATGATAACTCAGAAAATACATAGCAAATAGATCGTCCTGACAAAAAATATCTGATTCCGGTGTGAGCGTATTTTCAAAATTCTCCGAAAGTCGTATTTACTTATACTTTCTACAAGTGGTGAGTAATGTCTACTTGCCACAGCGAATACTTCTTCTACTCTTTTGGATATCAATAGTCGTCACATTTAATAACTCACTAATCCTAATAGGAAATTACTCTACCAGTATTGGTTTACCTACTCCTAGAGGTGTTAAGCAGATCATGTAATAGGCCAATACCAGTGCGACACGGCTTGTTTGAGCGAGCCACCGAAACTTTTTCGGCCCATGCCTAATGAGAGGTAATGTTCATAAAGAAAATAATATTCATAAAAAATAAATATATATTTGCAATTTTTTTTAAAAAAATTTAAAATAGTTTATATTTAAATTAATTCATGAGTATTATGTTTGTCTATATTTGAGATATGAAGTTTAAAATTTGCTAAAAAAAATCACGAAGGCGAGGCACTCGACGACCTTACTTCAATGCCTAAGTCAATAAGATAATTCAATGTAAAAAATAATTTAGAATATAATAATAAATACATGTATAATCCTAATTTACTATTATAATTCTTCAAAGATCATGTTCAATTTTTCGAATCAGTATATTTCGTTTCTTCCACTTCTTAAATCTCCTCATCAATGAACTTTCACTAAATCTTTAGATTCTTTTCAGCATTATATTAATCTTTCATGTAAATACACATCGTTAAACCTTCATGTGTTAATCAAGTTTTCTTATCGTTTAATATTATTTTTCCTACATTGAAATAAGATTTTGATGCAACTATAAACACCAGAATAGTTTGTAGATCATGAGTCATCATGGAAAGTGTTGAATATTTGTTTATATGTGTTTTCTACAATAATAATATATTAATTTTTTTAACATCTTCATCAGTTAAAAAGTCTATAATTTGGATTTTATATAAAGCTATTTTATTATATAAGGAAAAATCGAAATTGATTTTTATTTTTTCTTTGTAAAATAAAAAACATGTAAGATTTTAATTTAGAATGGTCTATGACATGTTTTGATGGAGTAGAATGAAATAAATTATTATATCGTGTTTGATAAATATTGTACATATCGTATGATAAATTCTTAACATTATTTATATTTTACTATATTTATAAAAAAATGCATTATCATAATATTTATCAACTAACAATTCAAAATATAAAATATTGACTCGTGGATCTAATACAGTAAGAAGAGAAAATATAGGATTGAGTCTCAAAATAATTTTCAAATTTTGATTTCATTGGAAAAACAACATGTGCGAATTCAGAAAATGATTTATATTTATTGAAGATAAAACAAATAAGCATAAAAATAGGTATAAAATAATAATTATCTGAAGGAGTTGTAGTTGTAATATAAAAATATTTTAATAATGACATAAATAATTTACATGTCATTCAAGTTAAATTAATTAACAGAAAATTATCCATATATTGTGCATAAAAAGAGTAAATATTTTTTTATAATTATCATAAGATTATAATAACTTATAAGTAGTATTTCATTTATTGTTAATATCAAGAAAATTTTTTTTATGTGATCTTTAAAATTGCCTACATAAAATTTTAAAATTTTGAATACAAATTGGAGTATATCTAATATATTTGTATAAATTTTTTAATTTTTTAATTTTAAAATTTAGATTTTCAAGTTTAAGTTTATTTTAAATAATTAAATTAAATATATGACATGTGTAGCAAATATGAAATAATTTATCATTTAATAAAATAGATAATTAACGTTTAAACGAATTAATAATATTATTATTATTACTAGCATTATTTAAAATGATATTAAATATTTTATCTTAAATATTGTACTTAAAAATGGTTTGAAGAATAGTATTAATAATGTTAACTATAGTATAAAGATACTCTCAAAATTTGAAACTAATAATATGTGTATGTAACATTCATGAATTATCAATATAATGAACAGTAATGTAAATATAAAAAACACCATAATTAGCATTTCAGCAATAAGATGTGAGAATAATTCTTTGATTATAACATATAAAAAGAAAAATTATTTCGTTTTTCTAAAGGTGAATATTTTCATTGCATCGTTTCTAGTAGTGTTTTTAGATATTTTTTTAAAAAGCAGTTTTAATTTTTAAAATAGTTTTTCCATTTTAAATTTTTCTAAAAAAATATTTGTTCATCCCAAATGATATATTTAATCAATTTTTTTCTTTTTTTTCGGAAATTTATGAATGTCAATTGGAAAAAGAAACACGTGTAAAAAAAGTTGCGTTTGAGTTAAGTCATGCTCTCTTTTTAATGAGATTAGATTTATTTTTAAAAATGACTAATTTCATACGCACTTCTAACATTTAGTTGATTCTTGTATTTTTCATAAATAATTTTTTTTTATCTTCCCCCACTATTATATCATAGTATATCTAAATATCAATAATTCTAGAATTTGATTATATTGGCTTGAAAAAGGTTGACCGATATTTATCTTAATTTCCGATTGAGAATCTAAAAATTGAAATTAACACTAAAAAAAATGAGGATTGAAAGAAAAATCTGCTATTAGTAAGAAAATTATGAGAAAAAAATTAAAATAAATTTGATTTCAATTATATCAACTTGAAGGACCGAAGAGTTGAAAGTTAGATTGTTGAAATTTATATATTGAATTGAATATTAAATACTTAAGAGTTGAAAGAGTATAAAAGAGAAAAAAAATTACGAATTGTGAGAAAAAATGGGTGGTATAAAGGAGTATTTGTAGAAATTTTTAGAGTGAAATGTCCAAAATATCCTAAAAAAAGTTATTGAGAAGAAAATTTTTGTAAAATTATAAAGAAAATTACTTTTGACTACTTTATAAATTGTTATTATTTTTAAATTTTATTTTATTATTTTATAGATTATATTTAAATAAAATTTTTTTTAATAATAATACAATTTTAATTTATATATTTTTTAAGACAAATATTAAAAAAAATTTTAAAAGAACTTGCAAGAGCTTCTTGTTTTTGCAGAGAGCTGACTAATCAGAGGGAACAACTTAGCAAAGACTAAACAATAAAGGCCCTCCCTTTGCTCCCTACTTGGAAGTTTGATTTGAAAAAAAAAAATTCACGGGTTGAGCTGTGCTGGCTTGCATGCCATATTCGGTCCAATCATACCGCAGACGATGCTTGTCCCACGGAACACGAGGGGGTGTCAAGCATGGCAAGCCTTGAATTCTGTAGATCGGGCCAATTTGTGGGTCAAACATTTGTTTTGAGACCTCTACTTGTCCCTAAGGATGGTGGTCTTAAATTGCATTTCATTATCAACCACAATCAACTATAACTATACAATCAAGGATAAGATATAGTTCAAAAAAATAAATTGAATAACGTTCAATAAAAACCAATAAGAGAGGATCATTATATAAAATTTATCAACAAAGACATAATTAAATGACTTCTCAATTAACTAAAACGAAAATCATTCAAGAGAATTCATCCAAGGATATATATTTTTAACTTAATTTATCTTTCAACACATAATCATAAACGAAATTATTAAATAATACAAATGTTAAATTATAATTTCAAATTAAACAAACAAATTTTCGATCTCATCCAATTATGATTCATTCTCCAAAAATACTAAATATATATAAAGTTTATGAATATTTTTAATTATAAATCAATCCTAATCTTGACTTCTAAATTGGTTATTCAATTCTCAAATATCCTTAATTATAACATATATCCTCCATAATAAGCAAATTCAATTAACTTTAATATCAATATATTTGATAATATCGTAAATGTATCAAATTTAAAATCAAATATCCTATTAATAAAAACCATGAAATCAGTTTGAATAATATATCGATTTGCTTCATAATCTTCTTTGCATCTAAAGTATTAAATAATTTAAAAGTCATTATTATAAAATAAGACACTAAATTTGTATACTAAGCCTTAAACCAACCCAATGATCAACATGGATTATGATTATTTAACTATAAATTCACAATATAGTCCTCAAATTTAAAAATTATAAATTAAACACTCATATCACAAATCAAAAATGACTCCAAATTAAATAATTCAACTCCATAATAATTTTATTTGAGAGTATAATCATAATTCAATTATTACATACTAATTTTATTTTAAATCCAATCAACTTTTATTCTTAAAATAAATCCAATTCAAAATTAATTCAACTAAATTTAATCCTCAACCTAAGCATAATTAATATAATCTAAATTTAGTTTAACTTATTCAATATAACCAATTAGATTTATCACAAGTTAACTTAATCCGATAATTTTAATTCTGAATGCAAACCATAATTTAAACTCATTTAAACTCAAGTCTAAGCACATAGTATCATTTCAATTCAATATATCATCTCAATAAAATTGAATCCATTTAATATCAAATTTGAATATAAGTTTAATTAACCACATCTCTACATAAATCATTTCGGTATCATTTTTAAAATAGTTTCTCAAAAATTAATTTTAAGCTTATAAGATATTAAAAAATCATTATCATCAAATTGAATAATTCACTGCACATATTAACCACAATAATATGATATATGATAATTCTAATTATGATTTATCAAAATTCAAACTAATTTCTATAATACTCTTTATTAAATTATAGAATAGACATTAAATATCATTTATGAATCATCAATATAACCATATAGAAATCAAAAATGAAAAAATTCAATGACAATGGAGAGTTTGTACCTATCGCTATATGTCATTTATAGTCAAATCATCTTAGTTTCTACGTCCAATCACAATTATAGTTATTAATATTGTCATTGATACATTCTCCTCATCTACAACTGTTGCTCCAAAAAACTAAACTCTAAAAATATAAAATTATACTATTTAAACGTTAGAGGTATTGGATCAGATCGTAGGTTCTAACTTAACTAATTAAATTCCAACTGTCAAATAAAAAAATCAAATCATAATAATATGTAACCGATAACCATAAACCATTTATCCTTAAGAGATTGTGAGATTAAGAGGAATACTTTCAGATGAGTTCAAGTAGTATAGAGTATACATTCTCATCAGTTAGAAGAACCATTCTAGCAAAGATGTGACTTATATAGATAAACATTGAGTAATGGTAATTAAATTTTACAGACATATCAAAGCAAGCAATGCTAACATATTGAAGCAAGCAATACTTGGTAACTGAATCATAACAAGAGATCTAACAAGCTTTCCTCCCATTGACCAATGGGATGGGTCATCGCCAATATCTTCACATAAGGACTATGGATTTCTGTGCAGCATAAACAAATTTCAAAGAGGGCAAGAGTTTGGAGTCCACTTGTACCAAAAAGGCCAAAAACTAGTACCCCAATACATGGATGAGAGATGTAATAACAAGGTTCAAAGAAGTCAACCATTTGGGATTTTATGCCTATTCACGGATACAATAATTTTTGGAGAGATAGAAAACAAGTTATTCAGTAAGCTTCTTGGTTCGGTTAATCTTCTTATAAGAACAGATATTTCAGAAGAACAGTTAATTTCAAAGAAAACAAAAAGGTGATTTTGGTACCAAAAATGTTATTTTAATAAGTTGTTAGCTCCAAATGATATGGGCTGTATACCTTCCAGTTTTTCATCATATGGTAGTGTTAAAAATTTTATTTTACCCTGTACTTTTTCCATTGTTTCTTCTCTATCTAGTCTGTTCTGATCAATTTTCTATCAAAATGGAGAATGGGAGGGATGTTAAAATTGTTGCTGGTGCTTCAAGATTTGATGCTTAACCGATTTAGTAATTTTGGAGAGTTGGGATTAGGCAAGAACTTTGATAAAGCTCATATGAAAATGCACACTTGGATTTTTTGCTAAGTGCACACTTGGTTTTTGAAATTTTGCTTTTCTGCTGGGTGTTTAGGAAGCATACCAGTTCTTTGAGGTGTACAACTTGAATCTCTTGTAATATCTATCTTGTTAGTTTCATTTTCATGTAGTTGGGCACCATGCACCATGACACTTATAGTTCTATAAATTTTTGATGCTCAGATAACTGAATTTATTGTGATATCTGTTATTTCTCGTCATTTTCATGTAGTTGGCACCACACACCATGGCACTTGAATTATAGTTCTATGACTCTTTGTTTTGATGCTCAGCATAACTTTGTTTGTCAGGCCTGTCTTTCTATACTTCTGAGAAAACCTTACGTGCTGCATTTGAGGGCTATGGGGTGCTTGTAGAAGGTACTTTTGTGCAAACATTCTGAAAAGTAATTTGCTCTTAATTTTGAACAGTATGTTGTAACAATACAATTGCCATCCAACAGTTAAAATCATAATAGATAAGATATCCAAAAGATCAAAGGGTTATGCCTTCATTGAGTACACAACTGAAGAAGCTGCTGCTGCTGCTCTGAAAGAGATGAACGGAAAGGTACTCCAAACCTCCTCACCTTTGGGTCCAACAACTTTCCTGTCTTGCAAAGTCGAAACTTTTCTGTTCATATGATTGCAGATAATCAATGGCTGGATGATAGTTGTTGATGTTGCCAAGAGTAATCCACCAAAATATGGTAGGCCTCGGCAGAGGCCACCTGGTTCTTCAACTTCTTGATAAATGATACGAGTCTTAGCTATGGGAGAATGTAAAATTGCCTGGTCCGAATGAGGTCTGTCTAGCAGAACTGGAAAGCGATGGGTAGAATGTGGATGCCAATATTCATTGTCTCTGTCAAACTTTATTTTTGCCCTCCTCCGTTATTTAGTGCCAAAATTGTCAAATGCTTTGTTTGCTTCAAATAGACTGCACAAGTTTTTGCTCTTGGTCCAACAGGATATTTGTGAGTTTTCTGTGGCCGAGGCATACAACAAAAATACAGAAAAACAAAGGGTAAATGGGCTGCTGCCATTGAAGGCGTCAGTTCACCACACAGGAAAATCAAGAGGTTTCACTGGCAAAATTTCAACTAATGCAAATGAAAAGCAAACAAGCCACAACACAATGCAGATTATACGAGCCATGCGTAGATGAACACATGCTCAAATTGGCACCTGTTTACAAAATTACAGTACATTATGGTCAATTGGATCCAACCAATACATCTAATAATAGGCAAACCCCCTGAATTAAACAAAAAATGTTTGGGTTGCTTGGAGGCTTGCATTGACGCCAGGATTTGTTGAAACTTTTGCATAGGGATCTGGATTCTACCATTATGTGAGCATTGCCTGGTGTTCCATGCTTGGAGGCTGAAAAGTTTTGATGATCTCGTATGGCTGCCGTGCTGTCAACTGGTAGCCTTCGATACCATCTTCTGGCATACCAATCTGCTCCTGCTGTACAATTTGTCTCCCGGCCATTAGTGCCGTTTGTCAACTGTGTTTCCCAAGCTCTTGCTTTTGATTCTGATTTTGAAGCTTTGTGGTGAAACCAGCTTGTGGTGATGTCCTCCGGCTTTTTCGACTCCATGAAGAGAATTCCCTCTAGAATTCATGGATCCCGAAGAATGCCGCAAATTAAATGAAGCCCTTGCCTCTGCTTCCTGCGACTTTCCCAACTCTTTCTCCATACGTTTCTTCTTCTTTTTTTGACGCTTATGCTCCAATTAAGCAGGATTATCAGCCTGGTGTTTGTCATCACTTTTGCTCTCTCTTTTCCTTTTCTTTTCGTTATCCTTCTTGCTTTTCTTTGCTTTTCCTCGTCCCTCATGTACGCGATCAATAACTGCTGTTGTCCCATCACCATCACTTATCAGATAAGAAGGTACATGCGGGGAGATATCCTGAGTTGCTATCTCCATTTGTGCTACTAGTAGGAAATGATTGGTCCCCACATGTACCAGCATTTCTTGAATCAGCAGTGCACTGCAATTCCCTTTCCAATGTCATCATGGTTTACTACGTTTACACTGCCAATGCTGGCTGACATCCATTCCCGGTCATGAGAAGAGTCTACCTCTTCAATGTGTGTATTATTGGCATGTAATGGCTCATTGTCCTCCAACCTTATTGGTGTATTTACACACTATAACATTTTAGAATATTTTTAGTATTTTAAAAATATTTTTAAAAGTGTTAAAAACGTTGGGAAAAAATTTCTGACTTTTTTTTTCAGACGCTTATGAAACGATAGTAAAAAAACATCACGAAAATTTCTGATATTTTTTAAATATCGAAAAAATTTATTGTTGACATTTTTTCAGCATTTGACAAATGTCAGCGAAAAACACAGTGGCAACATTTTTCCGTCAAGTGCTGAAAATATTTTCAGCGTTTCTCCATGAAGCCCTGGGATTATTCCCCACATTTTTTTAGGAAACATCGGAATAATTTTGTGTTTTTCCATAAAACACTGAGAATATTTTTGATGTTTGCAGGAAATATTTCTGGCATTTCCTCTAAAAACCCTAAACATAGTTCTGACATTTTATGGAGAAACACCGAGAATAGTGCTAAGGTATTATCGAAATCCAAATGGGCTTTTCTCTTGTGGATTGTACTTCATAAGTAATATAAAAAAAAATACAGCAGAGAAAATTAAAATAAAATCAACAAAAAAATGATGTATATCACTCTCACAAATTCCATGAACAAAACAGCATAACTCAAAATTTCACCAAGTACTATAACCATGAGAAAAATGATAATGACTATGAATCACTTGTAAAGACACAAATAAGAAAACGGATTCTTACTTCACTCTCAAGAGCAGAAGCAGCTGTTCCTCTATTTGCTGGTTCAATTGCAAGCAAAGAATCCATAAGTGCTAGTGTTGAGGAAGGAAAATCTCTAAATGTATCACAAAGCAACGTCGGTAAGGTTGTTGCGGTTTAAAAATTGTTGCAAGTGGCAATTTTGATTTCCTCCAATACTCCTCAGATGGCAAACCACAGAGCTTGAAAATCTTGTGTAGCTGCTCCACCTACAATAGGTTTAAACAGTATACGGTATGCTAAGCACTACACAGTCAACAGAAAGATTCATATTAGCCACATTCTCCAGGACCACAATTAGTGGATGCAAGTACTCATTCACAAAAATCAGAAATGCAGGAAGTATGTTAACCATATTAACATTCTAATAGAATGGCAGTAAAGAAACTGCCAGAAATCCAACCTTCTCCAGGGCCACATTCTCCAACGAATGCAAGTACTCATTCACAAAAATCAGAAATACAAAGTATGTTAACCATATTAACATGCTAATAGAATGCCAGTAAGGAAATTGCCAGCAATCCAACCTTTCAGTATTTGGAAAATAGAAAATAATTATCATCAAAGTGAGAATGACTATAGTTAATGACACTAGTTATGCCACTCCAAACAAACAAGCACTATTCTGATTGAGATCCTAATTTAATATGGCAATAAGTCATTGAGATAAAAAAATACGTCATCAAAAAAAGAACTAAATGAAATGATCTGTCATGATTAATATAGCTTTCACTCGTCGAGAAATCAGTCAAGACAACCTACTAACTAGAATCACAACAAGGAATAGCATTCCTTAAGTAACACAAAAAACTAAATTTATAACACATACTTAATACCATAGAACCATTTCATATTTCATATAAGTAGTTATCTCAAAAAGATATCGCTGGTGGTTCATCTCAAGTCAGATTGCTTCGCTGTCTCAAGACTTAAAAAGAGAATAAACAAATCCTTTTTGCAGCATATCAAGGACTTCAAATTTAAAAAAGAATCTATAAAAAAAGAAAGAGTCAAACAAATGAAAGGGTATAATGTAAATAAAATCAACTATTAAAATCCCTAAAAGCAATTCTTTCTACTTTTTTTATCCAGACTTAAGACTGACATTAACAGTGTTAAATTGCAAAAATAAGTTGTTAATCATAATAGAGAAAGATAAAAAAATATTAAAGAACATAAATTACACACTTTATCGTAATAGAAATTACATGATAAAATATAATTAGAGTAGATAAAGAAAATCTAATAATAGTAGACATAGTCACATCAACTAGACATAGAATTAACTAATACAGAATGATACATTCATGTAACACTAAATTTATGAACTTATCACCATCCATATGTACTTATTGTGAGGTTATACCACAAACATAGTACAAATGGATAGTCATGCCTGCAGCATCCTAACGTCTTCGCATGTTATCGCAAATCTCAGCCTGACTCTGATCCCCCTGCAGAGAGATAAAAACAAAAAATAATTGTAAAACACGAGATAAAAGTACAAATTATAAAGTAGGTTTTTGTGAATTACCTCAAGTATCCAAAAAGTTGATCGAATTCCTCCCAGGCTCACTCATGTATCGAATTCTTCGGTTTCAAGTTGGTCTACATTTTCCGGAACCTATTTAATTTTATACATATATGTCCTTATATGAATTAATAGTATATAATAAAAAAATTCATTTAAACAACAATATACATCATAGAGGCGAAAATAGATCCACTGCCAATACGAGTCTCTAAAAATGCCAATGCACTATGTAGCCTAATTATAGCCTTTTGAAAAAGAGCAATCTACATTTGTACTTATATTTGTATCTCTACTTATACAATCGCATTTACTTTGACCTGCAACTGTCGTGCAATTATGCAGAGGTACTCTCAAAAATTTGTATAAGTTTGGGTTTCAACTTGAAAATCCATAATCAATTATATCTCTCACAACCAAATACTCTATTATAAATCTCATTTTGGACTTTAGTATCCAATTGAGAATCTTCCTGTAGCTGTTAGAGGCTGTTTAGATCAATTCCGATTGAGAGAATTATCAATTCGATCAATTACAAGAAATTAGAGGAATTTGCCGAATTGGTAATTTTAGTATTTGGATATGTTTTAAAGTAAAATTAAGGAATTATCAATTCTATCAATTTCGTAAATTTCGGTGTTTGGATTGTAAAAAAAAATCAATAATTCTCAAATAAGTAAAATTACCCTTTTTTTACTTTATTCATATTTATTTTTTAAAAATATGAATATTCAATAAATAAATTAATAAAACATATTTTGGTGATTAAAAATATATATGAATATTAAAAAATATTTACGATAAAAAATAATTTTTTAAATATTTATTCAATCAATAAAATATATTTCAAATTGGAAATTGATAATATATAAGTATTAATATTTAAAAAATATGTAAAAAAATTAATGAGTAGAGGATAAAAAATTTCATATGATTTTAAATAAAAGATTTAGTTTATTTTTTAAAAAATAATGTTTATGGCTGAATTAAAAAAATATATAGAAATTTTCTATTAATCTACCCAAATAAATGTGGGCCCCACCTAATTCTCAACCGAAATTGTGAATTCCACTTTTTTAGAAGGGAAATTTAAATGTCACTGTTCGAGATTGTTAAAAATATCAATTCTCCAATTTCGAACAATATTATTATAGTTAAATAATGAAATTGGAGAAATTGGATCCTCAATTCTCCCAATTTCCCAATTCGAATTGTTTAAAATTGATCCAAACAACCTCTTATTGTAGTTGTTTAATTTAGACCTATATATAAAAAAAAGTGAAAAATATAAGCAAATTATTCATTAATATGACACTAAAATAAATTATGAAAATATTCTCACTATTGCTGTTGTAGATACTTTATCGACTGATTGTCCATTTTTCTTTGTACGAGAGACAAAAAATATTTCGAGATTAAAAGGCTCAAAACCATATTATTTCTCCAACTGTAAAAAATATGGATAAACTTGATAATATATTATATAAAAATAAATGACAATGTACATCAATTTCAAGTTTAAATATGAAAATACCATGACTCTTAAATTGACATAGTTCTTACGACCCTAAAAAAGGCCTATTTTCTTTGTTTCGAGTTCATTTATTTTTTTGGTTTTTTTTGTTATACCATAGTTGTTATGTAACTATTAAAGGTTATTAGGATAAGAATACCTTATGGATAAAGGGATAAGAGATGATCAAGAATGGCGCGTGACAACTCAAGCGGTGGCGTGCGGCCATGATGACGATGAAGGCAAGCAGCGAGCGGCGACGTGCGGTAGCGATTGGATTAAGTTTCGAGTTTTGGGGTTGCAAGATGGAGAGAGGAAGAAGATTGGTTTTGATTTTGGTTTTGATTTTGTATTTGTTTTGATTTTATTTTGGGTTCTGGTTTGGATCTGAGTTGATTTAAATTTAATTTGGTTTTGGTTGAACGGATTGATTTTGATTTTGATTTAGTTTGAGCTTAACATGATTTCTATTTTGGTTGTGATTTATTGTGGTTTTGAATTTGATTTCCATTAGGGGTGTTTTTACAAACTTTTATTAAGATTTAAATCATTATAATAAGGGATTTTTTTGAAAAAGACCAAACTAAGATATATTTATGTAATTAAATTATTTATACTATAATTAATTTTATTTCGACCGATTTTTTATAAATGCAATTACAATTCTCTACAATTATAATTAGGGATAATTACCTATAAGTCCCTGTAATTAGCCTTAATTACCGACAATCCCCGTAATTTCCGGAATTACGCACACCCCCTCATTTTTGAAAATATTTATCCACACCCCCCTGATTGTTATTTAATCAAATTTTCCCAAAAAATTCTGATTTTACCCCGTTATTTTTACAATTAAACCTTTAAAAACTTTTTTTTATATATTTAAGGCCCCGAAATTCGGTTTTTTGCAAATAATACCTCGAAATTACTCCGATCTACAGACAAGTCCCCGAAATTCGGATTTTTCCAAATAACACCCCGAAATTATTCCAATTTACAAAAAAGTCTTCGAAATTCGACGGCGGTCGGAGTGGCGGCGAGCGGGCAACGACGCCGGAGCCGGCGGCGAGAGTGGAGGCGAAGGCCAGCACGCCGGCACGAGGGCGCGGACGGCCTCGGCACGCGGGACGGACGCCGAGGCCGGCGTGCCGACAGCGGGCGCGGATGGCCTCGGCCTCCGTCCCCGTCCAAGGCCTCGACCTCCGTCCCCGGCACGCGGGCGCGGACGGAGACCGAGGTCTTGGACGGGGACGGAGGCCGAGGCTGAGGCCGTCCGCACCCGCTGCCGGCGCGCCGGCCTCGATGTCCATCCCGCATGTCGAGGCCGTCCCCGCCCTCGTGCCGGCGCGCCAGCCTCGGCCTCCGTCCTCAGCATGCGGGCGCGGACAGCCTCAGCCTTGGCCGTCCGTGCCCTCGTGCCGGCGCGCCGGCCTCCGCCTCCGCTCCCGCCGCCGGCTCCGGCGTCGCCGCCCGCTCGCCGCCACTCGGGCCGCCGTCGAATTTCGGGGACTTTTCTATAAATCGGAATAATTTCGGGGTGTTATTTGCAAAAATCCAAATTTCGGGGACTTGTCTGTAAATCAGAGTAATTTCGGAGTGTTATTTGCAAAAAAATCGAAATTCGGAGCCTTAAATATAAAAAAATAAGTTTTTAAGAGTTTAATTGTAAAAATAACGAGGTAAAATCGGAATTTTTTGGGAAAAATTTGATTAAATAACAATCAGGGGGCTGTGGGTAAATAGTTTCGAAAATGATGGGGTGTGGGTAATTCCGAAAATTACGGGAGATTATGGGTAATTAAGGCTAATTACAGGGACTTATAGGTAATTATCCCTTATAATTATAGTTAGAAGGTAATTTTTAAGATTTACAGAGAGCTAAGTATAAAAATTTTATTTATTATTCGAGTGTTATCGTGAATTTTATTCAGTCAGGGGTGACTTCTATAAATAATCAATTAAAGTATAGTTAATTACTAATTCCTTAATTACAATTAGGAGTTTAATTGTAATTAAAATTTTATATTAATATAATTTTCTTATATAAACTCTGAATTCAATAATTAAGGATTTGTTAAATTTGTCTTTTCCAGTAGAACTTGTTTTTACCTTCAAAAATCTGAAATCAATCTTCTATCATTTTAGTTTTGGGTAAATAATTTTCTTGGGTGTTATAATTTTTTCTTAATTGCCTTTTCAGTTGATCAAAGTTGTAGAGAAATTGATTTGAGATGATTTACATAAAATCACCCTATTTGCAAGGGCAAATAGTATTGTACTAGTGGATTTGATTTTCTTACGAAATTAGCTAGGTTATCAGACATTGTGACTATTAATTTTTAGTTATGTAGAAGACATGTTTATTGTGACAGGTGAGCATCCCTCACCATTTTGTGAAGAATGCAAGGACACAACTCTCAGGGAATTTTGAGAATACATCAATTCTGAGATAATTGCCTTCCTTGAGATGATCTATTACCATATTTTGCTTCAGAATAGTTATTTTTTTAAAGTATATATTTCTCCTTATATACACTATTAGTTGAATATTGATTGTTGATTCCAGTTGTCAGTTATTGATTCCAGTGGATAGTTGTTAATTATTGGAGGTTCTTGCATTATTGATACTCGTACTCGAATGGTTGTCGGTTGTTCCTTTGAGTTAATATCTCCTGTTTGATGGTGTTTCTTTTGAAATTCAATAATGTTATGATTTTTTCTTGATTATCATTGCTCACTCTAAGCTTAATATATTCCTTAAATTGAGGGTAGAAGGTTTATCTACTGAGCATGTTGATATACTTATAAAGCTATAGTATACTTCTTTCAAGTGCCAATACAGAATGAGTGATCAATGTTAGAGGACAATGTATTATATTAAGATGAGAAGTACTTTTTTTGAAAGTTAATTTTTTATTTTTGTTATAAGTGTTTGAGGCTTATGTTATTATTGGTGATATTGTAGTTGTGAAATCTTCATATAGATTGTGATAATTATATTTGAAGGTTTATAACCAATCAGTGTAAGTCAAGAACAATATGTTACCATTCTTCGTTATTATGCCAAATTGAGTGGCAAGTTTTATCGAATTCTCCCTGATGATTTGGCCATATTGGTTGACGGTCAATATAAGCCGGTATCTCTCGGTGTCTTCAACTCCAACAAATTTGCTAAGCCCGTGACATTCTCTACTTGAAGAAATTGCACCACTCAAATCTAAAAATGAAAATATATAATTATATAAATGTATCCCCATAAGATTATATGTATAAAGACGTTAATTTAATTGAAGATTATTCAAACTTTCATCATGGTCCATCTTTTGATCTTTCGCTCCATAGGATAAGAAAGTCATGTTATCTCCACTGAAATCATAATGTGAACTATCATTCGATGAGAACTGAATATCCAACATCAATTCCTATGTCTCCATATTCGCACAAATGATTTGGACAGTCCCAATATATTTTCTTGGGCGAAATATTTTAACCCGCAATCGAGAAAAATACACTAATCAGTACAATATTATATATAGAAATTAATATACAAATATAAGAAATGAGATTGACAATTCCATTAAAACTTATTTTTACTAAGTATAAAATTAGCTTCAGTATTATTGTCATGATCACTATCCCAAAATGAGATACTTTTTTTGTTTCAGATTCATTGCTAATATATTTGTTTGCTTTATTTTTCTCTGTATATTGCCACATTAAATCAGAAAGAAACATGTTAATAATTAGACTTTCAATATCGATCCTTATATTTCTGATGTCATATTTCTCAAGATATTAAATGTTACATGATTTTGCTATTGGATATTCGTCGTCAACATCAACTAACTCATCCTAAAGTATGTCCACTTACTCTCTATGTATCATCTCCACAACCACATAACAATTACGTTATAATGGATCTTACACATAAAATGCTTAATGAGTTTGACGAATAAGAATATACGGATCATCAAAAATACCAATTATGATTGTACATAAGTGGTTAAAATTTACCAATCTAAATATAAAGTCATTTGACTTCATTTCGATATTATTGTCTACCCAATCAAGCTTAAACAGTATGTACCTAAATTCATTATTGTACCAGAGCTCAATAATATTACTTACAACCTTATAAAATATGAACCTCCAAATATGGGATGCATATCCTTTCAGCTTGTAAAATTTTTTGTAACTATCTTTAAGACAATATCACTGTTTTGACTATCAATTTATCTTTTGAGTTATGATGTGAAACCTAAATCCATTAATAATGAACCCTGAAAATCTCCTCACACACTTGGCAGGTCCGACAACTAACAAAAATATCTTTTTGGATATATATATAATATTGTCACTTCTTTCTAAATTGACAACCTAAAAATATGAATAACCAATTAATTTTTCATATTCTAAAACATCAATTGAACCATTTGCCCTAACATAATCTCTGAATCATTTAAAAAATATTTCCTTAGGAATCTTATCGTTCAAATTTTTATTCTCTATATTATTGATCCATCCTTATTGTCCGAATGTGTACCCTATAACACCAAGAAAATGCATGCATACGATAATAAATTATTTCGAGAATTATTAATTGGTGAGAAATCGTGAATCAACACTTACTCATGATAGACGTCGACCATGTCAAGATTGAAAAACACGTAATAATAAGCTTTGGTCCATGTAATATCATACAAGTAATAAACTTTATACAATAATTCAATTGACCTATTGTAAATTTAGACTCACCCTCGTAATTCTGTGAATGAATAAAAGTTATATTGAAACTCATTCAAATATATTGTGCAAAATATTATACACTCTTCAGTTAAATATTCTTACGTTATTGATCCTTCTGGATGAGTCTCATTCCGCATATAATTCTTGAGCTACAAAAGGTACGTAAAGCATAACAATATATGTTAGTTTATTAGAATATTATGTTACTAATTAGTATTCAATACATGTATGAGATTATCAAATTTCACATTTTTATTAGATACGTAGACTGATATTATATAGAATTAGCAATTATTGCCTCTTCCATCAAATGAACAAAAAGATGTTTCATAACATTAAAGAATAAAGGCGAGAAAATTTGTTCGAGATGACATAGAACAACTACGATCCTTTATTGCAAACTGTCGAAGTCAGATTTTTGTCTATTTTTCACATATAACTGCTTAAAAATACTATTAATTTCAAGCAGTGTTTTAGCCATATTTTTCAGAAGACAAATCCTAACTACAATTAGCAATAATTGTTGTATAAGTATACTACAATCATGATTTTTCAAACCTGATATCACTTGATTTTTCATATTCACACATCTAAAAATAATTGATGAGTAATCTTTGGTTGCTTTTACGTTTTTCAAAACACTAAGAAATATATCATTTTCTTTTTTACTCATGGTAAATAAAGCAAGATGCAAGTAAATTTTACTACCTCTTTCCTGCGGATGGAGTCTTTTTTTTATTTCAATATCTTTGAGATCCAACTGTATATTTATATTGTCTTTTAACTTCCGAGTTTCCAATAATGTATACTATACATTATCGAGAAAATTTTTATCAATGCGCATAGTATTAAGATTATGCCGAATTTGTAATGTGCTCCAATACGACAAATCAAAAAACAAGTTTATCTTTTTCCAATTGCTTTTACCTTTTAGCATGTCATCTATAGCCCCTCCGATCTTTTCCCTTTTCTTAATTGAAAATAATTTTGTATGCGTCTCTATCTCATTTAGCATACTAATCACTTCATTCAATGTATCCTTTCCAGATGACCATAAGAGAAAAATGTCATATTGATATGTTCCATCAAATAATGACTTATCTAATAGAAACTTATGATCTATAGACAAAAATTATCAATAACACATATAATAAAATTTACGATAATACTTCAACTAACAAGAGCGCGCGTGCTTCCCACATACTAGACAAGTCTTTTATCAATTTGTCGGCTAACCTGACATATATAAATGTACTAAAAATATTATTAATAATCCACAATAATGTTGCACACATATAAAACATTTTTTTTACTTGCATCATGTATTGGCACACATGCTTCCCATAATTTCTTCAATTCTTCGATCACCAATTATAGATATAAATTTATGTCATTTCTTAAAAACCTTGGTCTCTCAATAAGTATGAATAAGATGAATAACAGTTATTTCATACATAGGCATAAAGGCAAATTATAGGAAACTAAAACTAAAAGTCATGTGTTGTATGATATGCTCATTATCTTGAAAGGGTTAGGATTCATCTGAAGCTAACCCCAGCCGTACATTGCGATAATTCATTATAAAGTCAAGATACTTATTATCAAAATCCTTTCAAATTATACTATTTGTTAGATGTCGCAATAATCTATCTGCTAAACGACCCTCTGCAGTCATCATATATTTGGAGTGATTTTTTCTGACATGAAAAGGCACCATAGTCTCGATTTCAAGGGAAAGTACTTAAACCACATTCATTGGTATACTTTGTACTTTCTGATTATCAGTATTACTTTAACTCGAATTGGCAATTCGGATTCACAAATTGAGTTCAAGTCGAATGAAATTTATATTATTACACTAAATGGACTAATCTGAATCTGACCTGTTTATTAAAAGGGTCAATTTTTTGAACTCGAACTTAATCCCATTTTTAAATAGATAACTCGACCCAATCCGAATTGACCCATTTATGAAACATGTCAAGTTCAAGTCATGACCTGATTTAATCTAAATTGACCTATTTAATTAAACGGATCATAATTTGATCCAATTTGAATTGATCTAATTGGCTTAAATCAACTCGAATTAACTTAAATTGATCCAAATCGATCTGACATATTTATATAACATTAATAATTTTAACATATTTTAAATAATAATATTATTAGAAATTAATTATATAATAATATGCTTTATTTATAAATAATAGTTTTAAAAATTACCAAAAACATATTGTGAAATAAAATATTGAATAATTATAATTATTTTAATTGATAAATAGGTTGACCCGAACCGACCCAATTATGATCAGACAAATAAACGAACCCTTCAGATCATTTACAGGTTATACACATTGACCCGATTTCAACTCAATTTTTTTTAAGTCATAATCAGATTAATCAGATTACAACCCGAACCCGATTATAATAAACCTGAACCAATCTAACTCGGATCAAGTTCGAGTCGAATTAACTAGTCAAGTCATATATTACCAAGTCTAATCTTGACTCTCCACTTGCTTGTATCATGGTAATTTACAATAATTGCAACATGTATCTCTTGTTTGTAATATGTATCTCTTGTATCTTCATTTTTGTAAAACATACAATGATTGGGACAAACATGAATCTTTACATATCTAAAGTCCAGATCTTTTACAATATTTCAAGTCTCATGATAAAAATATGAAAATGAACTTACAATGTCTCCTTCAAAGTCTCCAATAGAATACTGAATAATTTATTAATCGATCGACATTTGGTCTTTATGACCAATAATTGCATGATGAAGAATAAAAATATAATTCTTACATCCAATGTATAATTATCTATTAACCTTATTCAGTGATTTGAAGAATTTTATATCATCTTTCATTGAAACTTTCGTTGGCATATCTCCGATTGTAAGGCCTAATATATCATGCAACAAGCATTCAATATTATTATTATTCTCATCATGTATTGCAATTGACTCTACAACCTGATTATGTTGCATTTTGTGCCGATACTATTAACTCTTCTCCATAAAAGTCCAATTGATATATAATGAACTTCATTCCCTTACTATTAATCCTTTTGTTTCTGTAAGCATATTTAAGAAACACACTGATTTTTTCGATATATTTTCAGTTCCACCAATTTTCTATCTTAATCCAATTTTTATCCGTCGAAATTTCAGCTTATGTAATGTCTATTAATATGGGGCCCAAATCTGAAGAGAATTATTAAATCAAAAACCTTGATGTATAAAGTTGAACTATTCGAAACAAAAGCAACATGTTTATAACAAGCTTAGGATACAATATTATGACATGCGCACTACTAGTGATCATTAGAAACATGGACTCCAATACGTAAAAGGCAGGAAATTTATAGCATTTTTATGGGAAAAAATCAACAAGTAACACAAAGAACTTGGCTAGCAAAATAAGACTAGACTTCCATGGAGTTCTTGTCAACCACATAGCACTAATATAATCTCATGAAACATAAAAAATACAATCAGCAAGGAAGATGCACACCGCAATAGAATATGATGAACCAACCAAAAACCTTAAGATGCAAGACTAACTTCGTTGTTGTAGCGATCACATTTAGATATGGAAAACAATGGGAACCATTTGAAACTGGATTGACATCTAACTATGTTTTGGGCATAGTTACTAAAAGGTAATATTTATGTGCTGCTTGTGCTCAGAGATTCGTCAAGCAATGGAAATAGCTTGGATGAGAAGAGGGCACCAAGGAAGTTAATTCTCGCTTTGGCATAATTGGAAAGTTACGCAGGGCAAAACAGAAACTTCTAAATAATTTACAGCCTATGGGAGCTATTCCTACATGGTTCCAAGCCAGAGCCCAGACCCATCAATACTACTGCATGCTGCATCTGACTTGGCAATACTATTATCTTCCTTAGCAAAATCAAAAGGCTTGCTGTCTGAATTATTTGCTTTGCCATGAAAGCGTGCGACAGCATACTTCACTCAGTGCCAAAAATAATCATAATAACAATAACTCCATTCTAGATATGCAACCTTTAATGCTGTCTATGCTCCTGGACTCAAGAAATACAGTAGGTATATTCACTTGATGCATGACTTCCATGAACAAGCTTGGGCTATAATACGCTAAATATTCCTAAAATTTAACTTGTTAAAGAACAGGTTTTCTTTATTTGATTGAGTGGATTTCTCTTCTTCACCAGCCATCAATTGTAGACTCACACATCAATCAACAACAAACTTCATTTAGGCCTCTAATTAATTAAATTAATCCCGCAGATAGAACTTATGCATCCAATTTGCGTGGTATAAAATTCCCATTTGCACGTGCAACATTAATCGAAAGTAATCGGGCAGTTTCCGCAAATACTACAACAAAACCTAAGCAATCCAATGCCATTTCTCGACGTATCAATAGATATAAAAGCAAAGCAACTATTTTTAGCGCCACATCAATAAACGAAAACCAAGCAAGTGCAGTGACCAAATGAACAAATCAAGCTCAGAAATACCTAGATCAAGAACAGACAGGCGGAGACAACGGCCAGGCCGCAGGCAAGCAGTGGGCGTTGGTTAGCGGCAAGCGCAAGTGAGTAACAGCCACAAGTGAGCTACGGGCGCTGGTGAGAATGCTGGGGGACTGCGAGCAAGCACGGAGCTGACCAGCGGGGCTTAGGGCTGACTTGCTGGGAGGCAGCAGAGCCAGCAGGCTGGCGGGGACAGCGGCTAGGCAGCATGCAGGCGCGGGCGAGCGGCAAGTGTTGGTGAGGATGTCGGGAGACCGCGAGTAAGCGCGGTCCGCGGAGCTGACCGGCTTTTTTATAGGCGCAGAGCTGATGGCCGGGGAGCGCGCGGAGCGGGCAGCCGGCGGGAACTGCAGCGAGGCCACGGGTGAGCATTGGCGAGCTGCACGCAACTGGTGAACAGCGTGCGCTGGTGAGCGGCAAGTGCGAGCGAGCAGCTAGTGCTTGTGAGTGGCGGGCGACTAGCGGGCGCAGACAAGCCTAATTCGGCATTAAGAGCGGTGCGGCACAGAGTGAGTCGGGGACTGATAACAGGGTTAGGGTTTTGTTTTACAAAGATTTTCCTGGCGTTTGACGAAAAACGCTAATCTTTCTGGGCATTTTCCAAAAAATGTTGAATATTTTACCGATATTTCTAAAAAAACACCGGACTTTACTGGCGTTGCTCAACAAATGCTGGTGGTAGAAGATCCGCCGTTTGTTACAAAACACCAAAAAAGCTTGGCATTTGTCAAAAAAAGAAGAGAAAAAGCGGTAGAAGATCAGGCGTTTCGCTGACAGCCGCAATATAACTACCGGAAAAAGACCTTTTTCTTGTGGTGACAGAAATAGAACTTCAAAGGCCCAATTCAGTTTTGTTCTGTCCTTGTGAATAGTCCTTGGCGTCTGCTTTGCCAGATGATAAATGTTGCTTAACCTTAATCTTCAAAACAGGCATCCTTATCTCACTGCAATTACAAACAGTCAAATTCTGGGACTTGCTGAATCTCACCAAGGTTAGGAGTACCTGTAAGAAGTCCTTGAGATCCTAATATCACTAACTTATGGGAACAAGATTTCACACTGGAGTAGGAGATAGTATCAGCATCCTTTACAACTTCTGTAAATGGTGGAGCATATGAAATGGTAAGTGCATCAGCTGGAGGTTCTTGAGGTCTACATAGCCTTTATTTGTGGATAGCACTCTTCTCACTGGACTTAGAATGGCATCTGTATCCTTTGCACCCTCTGTAATTATCGGACTGCTGAAGAAGTTCGGTGCATCTGCAAGGGACTCCTGATTCCTTGATGTCCCCAGTTTCAAGAGGGCTGGCCTGATGTGATTTGTATAGAATTCTGAAGCAACAAAGATATGTGCTGGAATTCTGGGGACACATAGGACTGATGATGTGAAACAACGATAATATAGCATGAAAAGAGGAAGATCAAAAACAATATTCATTGTAAAACTATATTTGATTTAATATTTGTGTTACTATTAAATTTTGAATTTTGAATTTTGAAGCAGCATCATTTATGTAGTAATTAGAACATTAGATTGACTGCATGTGTGATAACCAAAGAAATAATTTACTCAAATTGAGTGAAATTGTGTCTTGACTGAAAAATAATTATTGAAATTATACTTTAGTCGAGATTTGAACCAGAGATCTCTTATATAGGATATTGGTGTGACAATCAATAATCCATCCAAACTTCTTTATGTAAAGAAATAGAAGAGACCATTAGAAAGACCTAATTGAAAATCTATTGAGTTCAAAAAGATTTTTGTAAATATACTCAAAATATCAAATCTCCTAAGCATCCTCCTATTTCCTTTTCGTTCTCTTTTACTGAAGAAGAGCAAGTTCTGCTCTTCTGCCTCTTCATTTTTTTTTTTCTGAAATCACCTCCATTCTAAACTCTTATGTTTCAAATCTAAAATCTCCTTTTTTTTCATTTTCCTTTTTCTTCTCACAATTAGAAGCAGGAGAAAAGCAAGATCAGAAATGAGAATAGGCAAAAGAGCGAGAGAAGATTGAAAATCATTGTTCTCTATTATTGAGTTTGGTTGTTGAAGCCACAAGGTTAAGGTCATCTCTTCTCTATGTCTTTTCTCCATCTTTCTTAAGGTGCTATCAAATAAAGTTTCCAAATATTTAAATTTTAGTTCTAAAGCTTAGGAATATTCAGGTTTTAGCTTTGAAAACTTAGGAAATGTTTAGATATAATCAGATTTAGTTTGAATTAATTTGAAAGCTTATAAATATTCAAATCTAATTTAGTTTTTGACATATTTTGAAAGCTAAGAAATGTTCAAGTATTCACTATAGTTTTGTAATTTATTTTGGAGACTTAAAGAACATATAAGTTTTAGTTTTGAAGTGTAGAAACATTCAAAAGTTTTGTTTTGCATTGTGTTCATGATCAGGTTTAGCCTTATTATTTGAAATCTATTTTGGTTACCGATTAAATTTGTCTTTACAAATTTTTACAATTAGAGCTAGGGGATTGTCTTGAATCAAGGAAAGATACAGGTTTTAGAACTTTAAAATATTATGTTTTCAACTCTTATTTTTTATTGAAAAGCAAAATAACTTCAATATCAAATTTCTTAGTGAATGCTAGTAAATTGACATGTATGAGTCTAGAATATTCTAGAGTCTTGATTTTTACTTAATTTAGCCTCCAATTGTGAATCACGATGCAACTTCTATTGAAAAATGAGATTAAGGGCTTAGTTTTCATATTGAGTCAAAACAATACATGACATAGTTGTACTAGAATAATGCCTTCCAGATGTTCTAGTACTTAAGATTCATCACAACCAATAAGAGTTATAATTAGATCATTAGTAAAGCCTAAAATCAAGTCAAGTTTAAAACCAAATAGAAATTTATGTTAAAATCCAAGTATGCGACGATTTTGAGGAGTACAAATAAAACTTACAACAATAAGCAGGAACAACTACTATAACCCTTTTCTTAGAGTAATATTTTTTTAAAAAGAAATCATTGAAATCAAAACTCTAGCCTTCTTAAGGAACAAATTCTAGAATTTGAAAAATTGACATGATATCAAAACTTATGAGATTGTAGAAAGCGAATAAATCATGACCAACAATGAGAAGAAACTATATAAAGATGAAGAAAGCCTGCAAGTTACTTCTACCAAATTAAAAGGAATAAAAAATTACTTTCCATGGACAAGAGCCATAGAGATTTGCTTAACCTCAAAAAGGAAACAAGATCATCTTGTTAAGAAGCCATAAGTAGAGAAAAAGTCTGAAGATCATGAAGTATTATCATTACTTTTGAATAACATTGAGTTCAATATAGGAAGAGTATATTCTTTCATTGCCAAACATCAAGAGCCATATAAAAAAAACTCAAAGAAATATATGACACTAAAAATAATATTTCTAGAATTTTTGTACTATTTGAAAAAATATTCACAACCAAACAAGACAAAAATAAAATGAGTGAATACTTTACAATCATGAGTGGCTTATCAAATAAAGTAGAGTATTATCTTCCAACCAAGTTTGAAAACGTAATAAGAGAAAGAGAAGGATTGAAGATGGTATCTTTCTTGGCCGGATTGGATTTACAATATAAACAATTGAAATCCAAATTCATGAGCAATAGTAAAATTCCATTCTTAAATCAAGTTTATCATAGACTACAAAAAATTATAATGATAACCGTGAAAAAAAAAACCTTGACAAAGGCCTCAGCTATAATTTCAGTAGGGGATTATAACTATACAAAGAATAATAGTTGTGGAAGAGGTTCAGACTTTATAAGAGACAAAGGTAGAGGCAATACACAAAGAGAAAGAGGTAAAGGAAACCTTAACCTCAAATGTACAAAGTATGAAAAAATTAACCACACAATAGACAAATGTTGGCTTATAATTGGAAAACCAATACAGGCCAAGGATGCACAAGATCAAGTATACCTGGAGCAAAATGGACAAAAAACTACCTCACCCAGTGAAGAACAAGTGGCAATATCAAAAGAAGAATACAACCTGCTTCAACATACAACTAATATGACCATAATGTTTAAATCTCTGTCAGCAGGCTAAGTAAATTCACAAAAATAGAAAGACCCCTGGATCATAGACTCAGGGGCATCATATCATAGACTAAGTATGTTTCATTGGCAGACGAAATTTTGTCACTTATAACTGGTTCGGAAAGTATATATACAGCATTCATGAACTTGTCCTCAGTGCTATATGTATAACATTTTCTTCCATTTATTGTGTTTTTCAAGACCTCAAAACAGAAAAGTAGATTAAAGGGGGTATTGAAAACAAAAGGTTTTACTTTCTGAATTTGGAACACAACATCCAAAGGCCTTAAGTCACAAGAAAAGAATATTGATAAGTGGTACAGAAAACTAGGTTTTTCCTCTCAAAATGTTCTCAAATTGTTATTTTCAAACTCAAGTCTCATGAACTTGCAAAGCATCAAAAAACAATGTTCTAAAACTAAAAATAAAACTGTCATTTATCTCTTTTACATTATTTATAGCAATGTATAAATAGTCATAAATGCCTCTTTAAATGAATACAAATATTTTGTAATTTTTATTCATGATCATTCACGTGCAATATGACTTTATTTCTTAAAAAGAAAAAAAAAGTTTTTGAAGCCTATGAAACCTTTCACAAGAAAAGTCAGAATTAATTTAATGCAAATATCTAGATACTCAAATATGATAATGGATATGAATAACTCTCAAATAAATTTCAAAACTATCTTAAAGAAATGGTATTATTTCTCAAACATCATATGCATATAATCCCCAATAAAATAGAGTTACTAAAAGAAAAAAATAATATCTCTTAAACGTGACATGAGCATTGATGTTTGAGAAACATGTTCCTCCCAAGTACTAGGAAGATGCAATTCTCTTTGCATCTTTCCTAATAAACAAAACTCCTACTCCACTCCTAAACAACAAGAGTCCCTTCAATATTTTGTATCCAGAAACAAAACTATTCCACCTATCACATAGAGTATTTGGTTGTCTTTATATGTCCATAACCATGATCCTTTCAAGGACAAGTTAGAACCTAGCTATTCAATGCATGCTCATAGAATATCCTAAAACCAAGGAGGACTATAGATGCTACAATTATTAAACACATAAA
The DNA here is from genome assembly GCA_005019695.1 of Trichopus zeylanicus subsp. travancoricus. Lineage (NCBI taxonomy): Eukaryota > Viridiplantae > Streptophyta > Magnoliopsida > Dioscoreales > Dioscoreaceae > Trichopus > Trichopus zeylanicus. The sequence continues at coordinate 49,805 of RXID01011273.1, forward strand.
ATATATATTTGAGCAGATATAACTTTTTTTGAATATATACCATACTATTTAGAAAAAGACAAAAATATAGACAACTCAACAAAAATAAGAACTAAATTTTATATCCCTTTAGCTGTACCTGTGGAACAATTGTCTATAGCTCAAACAAGAGAAAAAAATAATTTGTGTATACCAAAAAAGAGATAGAGAAGTAGCTAACTTTACTATCACCATCTGTATTCTCTGAAAGAGTTCCAACTGCACAAGAGCTGGTCAATTGCAAAAGAGAAACAAATATTATATCAAAACAAAATGAAGAACCTTTACTAGCACTTGAAATTCAACCTCATATTGTAGTCTCAGATACACCTGGTGATCTTTCATTGGCCAATAACCCTTAGAAAAGAAGAAGATCATGTATGCAGTACTCAATCACTAGGTTTGTGTCATCAAAAACTTACTTTTGCTTTTAAAATTTTTGCACTGAATCTCACACCCATCAAAATACCAAAGACAGTGTAAAAAATAATGACACATACCAAAAGGAGAGATCATGAAAAATGAAATGGAGGTTTTGCATAAGAATAACACATGGGAACTGGTTCCCAAACCATAAAGTAAATCCATTGTGAGATGCAAATGAGTGTATTCTATCAAATATAAGACAAATGGAACTGTGGAAAGGTATAAAACCAAGTTAATGGCTAAAGGGTATACTCAAACACATGAAATTGATTATTTTGAAACATTTTCACCTGCAGCAAAATGAATACTATCAAAATAATACTATTACTTGCAGTGAACAAAAAAAGATAAAAAAACCAACTAGATGTCAAGAATGATTTTCTATATAGAGATCTTCATAAGGAATGTATATGTTAGAAGCACCTAAGTTCAATACATGCATAATAGAACAAGTTTACAAATTGACCAAGGCACTATTACCTAAAGCATGTTTTGAAAAATTCAACATTGCAATGATTGAACATGGATTTAAAAAAAAAAAATCAGCTAATTACTCTCTTTTCTTCAAAAAGAATAATCAAGATATAATCATATTATTTGTATATGTTAATGATATAATCATTACTAAGAATAATAATGCAAGAATAAGAGAATTGAATGACTACTTAAGAACTCAGTTTGAAATGAAAAATTTAGAAAATTTGCATTACTTCCATAAAATTGAAGTAGTTCATTCAACACAAGAGATGATACTATCACGAAAAAAGTATGCACCAGACTTGTTAAGAAATACAAGTCAACTAGATAGAAGAAATACCAAAATATCAATGAGCACAAACCTCAAACTCCTTTTAAGTCAAGAAACTCCACTTGAAAACCCTAAAATGTATAAAAAATTGGTAAAAAAATTGATCTACTTGATAATTACAAAGCCAAATATTAGTCATGTTGTTGGCATAATCAACCAATTTATATAAGACCCAAAAAAGTCATATTTAAAAGCAGTCAATCAAATACTAAGATATCTTAAAGGGACGTCATGTTTAAGAATGTCGTATAGAAACTGTGAAAGATTAGAATTGGTAGAGCATTCTCATATGCAGATTCCGACAACAATCTGTATTTTAGTGTGCCTGAGGACGCAGGAAAAATTACATTTAGATGACTTATATATTGAAACGTCAAACAAAAAATGATGCAAAGAGCATATGGATTTCAGTTGAAGCCTAATATTGAAAAGAAAAATAAACAAACAGCAAAAAGTGGAAAATTACAGGAATTATCAGAGATGTAACAGAAAGTACAATTTACACAATTCACATACTAACTCTTCAAAACTTCTTTCAAGGCATAGCACATGAATAGATAATCTGACACCTTTGACTCTCCATACTTGACAATGATACTACAGAGACCAATCCGTTCCAGGTTTGTCATAGAGGATGAAAGATATGTTTCCCTTTGTGTTTTTAATTACCATTACCAGTTCTATAACCTTCTTAAGAACTTAAAAAGAATCATATAAAAAAATTGCTCCTTTAACAGACATCCTATCCATTTGGACTATCAATTAATTGAACAAAGAGGAATAATCTACATCGTTAACACAATAAAGCACACGATGAATTCTAAGCAAAAACAACAAAAGTTCAAGAACCCAAAAAAGGTTCATCCATCCAACAAAAATATGACATCAAAAATTACAGTATAATCCAAAAGGTTCATTTCTTGCAAAGATAACCATAATAACTAAAAATTATACACATTTAGGTAAAGTCTCAATAATCAGAATTGCATCCCATGTGAATATGACCAACAACAATCAAGGATCACGCTCGATGCAAACAAACCCTCGTTCAAGAATCCTGGTTCATGCAATATACAAACATTTTCCACTCATCATACAACAAAAATGTTTTTAAAAAACTGCAAGCTGCCATCTAAAACTTTAAATTTCCTAATCAAGGATGCAACCACATATCCAGTGACTCCGCTGATTCAAAATCCGAGAATCAGAACGACCGAAAACAACCTACAAATGGAAAGATGAATCCATCCAAACCATTCAATTCCCTAAACAGGCACAGGCAGTCCCGTCACCAATGAATCCGCTGATTCAAGAGCTGAGAATCAGAACAACCAGAAAAACCTACAAACTGAAAGATAGACCCAAGAGCTTACCTGCGGATGTTCAGGTAACAAACCCTTGTTCAAGTGTATTCAGCAACTGATTAAGAATCACATCTGATACTAACAATGAAAGGAACCCTCGTTGAAGAATTGCATTCCATGCAAATGTAACCTAACATTCCACCCATCAAGAAACAAAAAGATTTCCATGAATCGCAAAACCTCCGTCTGAAACACTCAATTCACCCCACAAGAAACATCAAGCAGACAATCCTAAGCCAAACAGATGCAAGCAGCCCTACCACCGCCGATTAACTGATTCGAATGCCAAGACCCAGCGATCAAGGAACCCACAGAGAAAACCTAGGAATCGAGAAAAGAGGCGAAGGACATACCCATAGATGACCTGCTTCTCCATGTCGATGGAGAGACAGAACTTTTGGTGGAGGACGATGGCGCCAGAGCTCTTCGGACGCTGCTCCTCGGTCTTCTACTTCTGGGGCTTAGCCATCTCGCGGCGAGGCCGAGCCCGCTACAGGCTTCTTCTTCTGATCTGAAACCCAGATCTCCCTCTCTCTCGCTCTCTCTGAGTCTCCCAGCGAAACGAGATGATGCTCATCTGGGGCTTTATTTACGGGCGCTTCTCTCTCCGAACTTCTGATCGAGCACCGAAGAGCAAGGAGGCCTGTTAGATCTATTACCGTGCATAGAGCCACGTGGCTCAGATCTAGCCGGTGGAACGACGCCGGATCTGCCGTCCATCCTGTCTTGGTATATTACATATTGTAACCTTGAGCTTGTCCGAATTGTATTCGGACTTGGTTTTTAAAAAAATCAGGAAAAAATTACTATACTATCCTTTCTGTTATCATGTTCTAATCTATATCGCAATATTAACTGGACAATGAAAAAGTAACACGAAATTCAAAAAAACAAAAGAAAAAAAGAACACAGGCGAGAAAATTGAAAAAATACACCAACTACCATTGAAGGTAATAATAGTAAAATACAGTATATATTCTCTTTTTAATACCAAATGTATTTCTTACTTGTTTGTTTTAACTTCAATAGAGCACAAGCATGATCTAGTCTAATATTGAGTCGAGTTGAGTTTTGAGCTAAACGAGTGAAGCTCAAGCATAACCGAGCAAACTCATCTGAGGCTTGTGCCAAGCTCACGGTCTAAAGCTAAATTGAGCCGGTCAAAAGTAAACTTGTTTACAGCCCTCCATCCTTTTTCTGGGCTATTTGTTTAGATAGATGTTAAAATCACGAGGGTTTATTTGGTTAAAAATAATAATAGTACTTCGGTTCAAAAATAGTAATAATACAGTACTAATATCATAAATATTAAGGTATTTATAACAACACTCCAATTAATTCAGGAGTATCAATGAATTACAAAACATGCTATACTATGTAACAGTACAGTACAAGTATCATAAATATTAAGATATTTAATAGACAAAATCATACATACAACACCTATTCTCTATTTGCATGATACAATTAATGAATAAATAACTGGTGAAGGGAAAGAAAACATCAATTACTAGTATAACATGGGTTTTTTCTGATCCGATGATGAATTGATGTCTCTTTGGTTGGCTAATGTGTTGCCATTGGAGCTAGATGAGACTGTTGAGGAGGATAGTGAGGCTGACATGGAAAAGGTGTAATTAAATAACTGGTGAAGGGAAAGAAAACATCAATTACTAGTATGACATGGGTTTTTTCTGATCCGATGATGAATTGAAGTCTCTTTGGTTGGCTAATGTGTTGCTATTGGAGCTAGATGCGACTGTTGAGGAGGATAGTGAGGCTGACATGGAAAAGGTGTTATTAACCATTGAGCTGGAGGCATTGGCATCAGAGGTACTATAAGAGGGTTCGCCAGGCGCGTGGTTTGCATGTGCCCTTCTCCGATACCTGGATCCAGGGAAGGCCGGTCTCATAGGCTCTTCCAGGTTGCTGGGCTTCTTTGACAGGATCACCACCACTCTCTTCATGTCGGGCCTTAGCTTAGGGTCGCCCTGACTGCAGAGAAGCCCTATGTGCACACACATGGCGACCTGGTCGGCGATGGCACTGTCCCTCAGGGCAGGATCCACAATCTCCAGAGCTTGGTCCTTCCGGTGAAGCTTCCATGCCTGCAGGGCAGAATTGCAGAAAGAAATGTGAATAAGTGAACCAATTATACATAAGATTTAACTGAATTCCAATCTTCAATAGGATTTTGATCATTAGAAATCAATGAAAATGGGGATCCCTGTGTGGTGGTAGAGCAAAAACTATGATTGGTAAAAAGCAATTTGCAACTACCTTGATCGACCAAGTTCCACACTAGCATTAGTGAGTTAACCTCTTAATGTGGCAGGTTAATCGAAAAATTGTCAGACAAGTTGTTCCCAGAAGGACCCTGCAAGTACTTGTGTACTTCAGCTGTCATTGGAGTAGATATTGTATCGGAAGAGATAAGCTGAAGACCTAGTATTAATAGCATGCTCTATAGATGAATTTGTTGCCAAAGTTAGTGGTTACTAACCAACTGAAGCATAGGTGCCATGCAGCATTATGCAGCTTTGCTTCCTCCTATAATCAGGTTTTTTGTAGAGCACTTACTTTCCACACATGGTGAGAACAAAGGACCCTAAGATGACCACCCCCCCCTGGAGACTGTAGCACATGATTAAAATGAACCAACTAGCTCTCAAACAGGTTATTCATGCAATGAATGAGAAAACAAACACAACTAAGATCAACTAGGTAACTGATTTCTAAAATAGATTTCTGCAGAACTCATATTTTTCACCAACTTGGCTCATCAGACAATTACATCAGCAGCATCAGTAGAAATATTACTCAGCACTGACCACAAATAGCATGTGATTTTGTTAGTATCTCCATAAAACCATATCCTCCAAAAGATCCAAATATAAACACTACAACACTTCCAAACCATGGACACAATTCCAAAATCCAAATATTATGCCTGTGTCAAAATCAAACTTCTGAGGACAGCACATCTCAAGTTTACAACATAAAAGAAAGTTTCAAGATAAGTCCATGACGTGAAGAATGCTTAGGTCCATAACATCAGTTCTCTTTTTCTTGTTGGATAATCTATTTCAAATGTATATGCTCCATCAACAATATTAGGGCCGGCCTAAGCTTTAGCTGTAACAGGACACTACCTCTCAGGATAAATACCAGTGGGCAATCCAGTCTCCATGCTAAAGGACTACAAGAAATGACAAGCATAAATCAAATGCCTAAAGTTTATTAGGGTGTCAACACAATGGATCTTCAACCATGACCAATACACTGCTGTGACATCCATCAAGTCCTTGTGCTAAAATGATGCACAATTATGTCCTCAAATTGACCACCTAAATCCAATTATGGGCTTCAGCAAACAAACTCCATACTGTGACCATTCAACATGAAGCAAAAACATGTAATTAAATCAAAGAATGAAAACCTAAATGCATACTCCAAAATCAAGAAGCAACTAAGGAAATTATGAGTTCAAAGCAAAATAAATTTGAAACAGAATTTGATTCAATGAGAAGCACAAGTATGAAACCCAAGTTAGATGATGCAAGAGAAAAACACAGAGACTCTCACAGTATACTTACATTAATAATTTAAATGGCATTATGTCCCATCCCAAAAATCTATGAGCTATCATCAAAGTTAACAAACTAACATTGAGAGATATTGGCACTTATCTTCCACAGTTAAGCAGTCAATTCAGTTCTTCACCTTTGGCAATTGAACCGAGCATCACAGAAACAAAAATTGAAGAATAGGTATTAATTCAAAATGGTTTGATCCACCAAGAATTATAAGCCAAGAATATTTGGCATTTATCACAAATGTTCACAATCAAAAAGTCAGGGGTCCAAAGTCATAGAAAAAGAAAACATAAAAAAAACTCCTAAAGAATTTCGTGTCCCTTGTTATAGGAAAACTAAACCAAGTCACATTTATATTATCTTTTGGAAGACTTCCACAATACCCAGTCATTTTTGCCTACTCAAGCCATATCCCCATTGTCAGACAGTTGTCACAGTGGTGCAGAAACTAATCATAGAGCAGCATTTGAACATAATCATGATTTTATAGCTATCAGAATAACTAAATTAGGGTACAGTTCGAGTAAGAGTAATCTGCTATATTGGCATGTTAACCAATCCAATGAGTCAGGATAAAGACAAAATTGACCCAAAAGACACGTGCCCGATTTCCTTTTCAACCACCATTTATGAAGGAATTTTTGCAACCATAAGACACAGCAAGAAAGCATCACAAGAATGAGGCAGGAACAGCATAGCTGGCTTTTGTAACAAATAAACAAGCATCATCACTACCCTTCCTTGGGAAATTTGGAAGGCCAGAGACCACATAATCTACAGCAAAGGCTAAACCACCAATGAGATGATTGGAAACAATTTTCATTTGAACATGTTCATAACACAGAATAAGAAAAAGAGAATCAGTCACACATACCTGCTCCAGGAGGCTCTGAGCATCAGATCGTGATGAAAAGTCGGAGTTCTTCTGGCCAGATATGAGCTCAAGTACTAGGACACCAAAGCTGAACACATCAGCCTTAGTGGACAGAGAACCATGCATGACGTACTCTGGGGCCATGTAGCCATTGGTACCAGCTACCCGAGTGTTAACTTGGGTTTGATTCTCTGGAAATAGGCGAGCCATGCCAAAGTCTGCAATCTTGGGGGTCCATCTGTCATCAAGGAGGATGTTACTGGCTTTGATATCTCGGTGGATGATAGGGGTGTGTGCATCCTCATGCAGGTACAGCAGACCACGTGCAACACCCATTATAACATCAAACCTGCGCTTCCAGTCCAGATCCTTCTTCCTGTTCCCCTCTTCTGTTGCCATCCCCAAACAATGATATATACATGAGAATACATTAACTGAGTAAACTCAAAGATTTATTAGAATAGACAAACATCCAAAATAAAAATTTATAGATTGAAATAACTAAAGCCAAATGAGACTTGTTCTCCAACCCAATGCATTACTACTTTTGTGAAAATGCTCCAATTAACTTATCTCTATTTTGGCTTCAAGCCAAATATCACATCTTTGAGTCACAAGACAACAAACAAATAAAGAATTGCTCGACATCAGAAAAGTATGCATCAGAAGTTACCACACATATGATCACAATGTATCAAGCGGATCTTGACGAGTAAAGAATAATGCTAGTGATCCCTAGAGAGCAGAGAACCTCAGTGAAACATGAATCCTCTTAAAGACCAGAGAAAATTATTGTTCGGTTACAGCAATACAGGCAGGTTTGTGATTGAGCCTTGCAGGTGTCTTACATGAGGTTTTAAAGCTGTCCTGGGTTTGAAACACGAATCAATATTACTTTATTGGTGCCGTGAAAACATCAAGAAGAGCGGACAATTTCAGAATTTGGAAGCATGAATTCAGAGCCTCTATGAAGATAAAGAAGAAGAAGAAAAGGGCGTACTGGAGAAGAGGATCTTGTCAAGGCTCTCGTTGGGCACGTACTCATAGACAAGCAACTTGTCATCGCCATGGATGCAGTAACCGTGGAGATTGACAACATTCTTGTGCTGCACACGCGACAGTAGCGTCGCCTCATTGATGAACTCCCTCGCCCCCTGCCGCGACCCCAGCCCGAGCCTCTTCACAGCCACCTCCCTCCCATCATCCAGCCTGCCCTGCAAACCGCACCAAAACCCCAAATCTCAACGCGCGCCCCTCCCAATCGCAACAAAACCCAGCATTTTACCTTGAAAACAGGCCCAAATCCCCCCTCTCCCAGCTTCTGCTTAGGGTTGAAGTTCCTCGTAGCGGCCGCTAGGGTTTCGTACCGGAACACCCTGTGCTCCTTGGCAGCGATCGCCGCCAAGTCCTCCTCCTCCCTCGTCGCCTCTGCACCCCAAATCAAGACCCAAATCACCAAAAAAAAAAAAACGAAAATTCTCCAAAGACAGCTCAAAGCCTCAAATACCTCGATCTTGGCGGGCGGCGAAGGGCTTGACGATGGCCTTGAGGAATCGGCCGAGGTTCACCATGGATTTGGATCGATGTCGGAGCCGAAGGCGACGATCAGAGCTCCGATTTAGCCCATGTGCGGTGAGAAGAGGAGTTTATTGAGATTTTGTTGCTATTTTTGGTGCATTTTTGCTGGGGGTTTTGCCGTTAGGGCGCTGGCAATCGGTCTTCTGAAAGCGTCCCGACGCTTTTGTGTGGAAGGACGTGGATGGGCCTGGGCCCAGGCCTCCCGGCCATTCCGAAAATTAAATGAAATGTCAATTGTGTGATGAAATAGAATAACATATCTAAATTTGTGTATATTAATTTCGTTTCTTGCTGCTTGTTTTGGATTTGTAATACCCTTATTGAAAATATTAATTTCATGACTATTATTTTGGTAAATTGGATTTTTAATGCTCTGAAAAAAAATTGTATATGCTATTTTTATTGAAAATATGTTTCATAATTAGTTTGTGATTGGTGTAGTGCCTTTACCTTGACTACTACACTAATTTTTTATCTGCTATATTGATGACTTTATAATTATTGGAGCGTGATGTAATCGCTGTCTTATTATATTGAATATTAAACTATTGTCTCAACAATTAAACAAAGTGATATAATTGAATTATAATGAACGGGGGGTTTGGGCCGTGATCGGGCTGCGAATTTATTTCAATGAATGGAATACACGTGTGATATATACCGATTCGAGAAGGGCGTCTTTCAGCCTTCACACCACGATCATGGCATTCTTGACCGGCATAGACTGTGAAAAGTGAGCTCCCCGAGTGGGCAATGGCTTTGATTGCAGATACGAACCTCTTATTTAGGTTTGAGAGTTTCACTTGGCAAGTCTGACCCTCGCTATTTTGTAGCGATATCTCTCCGAATAATCCGTTGTTGCAGATTCTAAGCGCGCGGAAGAAGCCATTCTCAATCAGTCGCTGCAAAGGGATTTTATGAGTTGCGACTTTGTTTTTTGCCTGTCAAGTTGGCTTCCTCAAAAGTAAGACTGCGCTATCAAAAGACTATAAACTGGACCCGAATTCTGTTTGGTCGGTCTGTCCCCAACATAGAATTTGACCTTATACACCTCAACATAGAATTTGACCTGATTTGACAGCCAAGCGTGGAGAGCTCGATGTCTTCTATTGATGTGATTCAGTAGGGGAGTTACACCGAGCTTACAAAGTTAATTGTTTCCCGCATTGATTCTGAATTTTAAAATTTTTAGGAATTGATAAATAATTTTAAAAATATGAATGATGGATTAAGAATTTTAAAAATTTTAGAATTTTTTGATAAAATTTTCTATTTTTTTATACAGGTAAGTTGGTTTTTTTCAAAATGCTTCAAGTTCAAATTGATTTTTCTTCGCTGGCAAACTTGGTTCAGTGGCTAATCCCAATTGGAATAGGTATAATTTGACACAAGAGATCATTTATATAAGAGTAAATTAAGCTGTATATTACATATAATTTTTATGTTATCTCTATTGGTATTTAATTAGTACATAACCTACTTAGTAATTTTATATTATTTCTTTAGGATATAGCAGGTTTATATTATTTGTTAGGTTTATTAATTTATGAAAAATATTATATGAAGTGATGTTTCGCGGAGGGTGTTTTATTAAGACGTTTACTTTTTAGATAATTTATTATACTCATTAATTAAATTCGTAAATCTTTTAAAAAGTGTCCATTATTAGCATATAAATAATTATATTTTGTGGTCATAAATCAATTTTATTTCAACTTAATCAAACCATTTTCTTCAGAAAATTTTTTGCTTCATTTGAATTCAGATTTGAAAAAAATTATTGTACCAATTAGATAAATTCATTAACTCTTAAAAAAGTAACCATGAATTGGTATTTATGTTTAACATATAAATAATTATATTTGGTAATTTTAAATTAATTTTATTTCAACTTAATCAAAATATTTTCTCAGAAAAAAATTTCCCTATTTAAATGCATATTTCTTCAATTCTCCTCTAGTAATGATGGATTTCCTTGCATTAAAAAGTTTATTTTTTATTTTCATAGTGAATTTTTTAAAAACATCAAGGAACATTTTTTTCAAAAGGAAATGTGTATCGATTTATTGTGTTTTAATGAAAATTTTTTCATTGTTGTTGTCTTATCGTTTTTAGTATCAAGTAGTATCGAAATTTAAAATTTAGCTTGTCTTGTTTGCAAATTAGATTCTCGACTGACATATTTTACAGACAATCCCGATGATAATTGGATGGGAAGACGGTTATGATTTATAAATAGTCGAGTGAAAATCATGTTGAAGCTCAATCAGAAGCAAAAACTATTATAATAGATGCTCGCATTGACAATATTTATGTCCACGTTGCCGTAACAAATTTGGTTGCATGATGCTATACACTCAAAATATATGAGAGCATGTGCATTGATTCCTGAATACAAATTTGGCCGAGCAGAAGCCACCACCGGCTTATGCCAAGTTACGACAAATTCGTCGCTGCTGAGTATGATTTGGTGCAGCCAATTGGGCGTGCAGTCTTTTCTCAAAGTAATCAAATTTCGGGTGCATGGCTGCACCTAGAAGTGCAAAAAAGGTCCGCGTACCAATCTCACATATTTCGTAATAGATGATATTAAATGCTTTGATGATAATTAAATTATATATTTAATTATATTTTGAGTATGTATAAATTGTAGTCAAATTAAATTAGAAATGGAGATCAAAACCAATTAAAAAGTTTAAGGGTAAATGAATTTTAAGATAAACTTTAAGATGGACATTACGATGGATCAACGAATAAATTTTGAAGAATTAAAAATGATTTGAAGAAGTCTCGAGAGATCAAGTCGATTCATTAGATTTAGATTTTCATTTATTTTTTGTCGAGTCGAAGATTTATTTTGAGAGTAATTTTTAAAGCTTTTGGGTAGCACTCAAACTAATCTTAAAATACCTTCACTAATTTATTATTTAACCCAATATTAATTTGAGATAATGTTTAGAATGAAACAAAGGTTGTAATAAGAATAATAATTTTTTTGTTAATTTCGGATGCTTGAATTTCATAATTCAAATGCCCGAATATAGCAGAAATAACTATATAATTTCTGATAGTTTCAAATATCCAAATCCCAAAATCAGACATTTAAAGTTTGAAAGCTGTAATTTTTGAGAAAATTTATGTTTAGTGTTTTGTGGTCGAAAGCTTTGGTTGGATGTTCAGAACTGTACAGCTCGAATGTCTTAACCTTGTGATCAGGCGTCTGAAGTTATGACATTAGCTTCAACGGCTAGTAAAAATTAGTTCGTTTGGAGGCTTTGAATGTTCGAACAAGTACAGTTTCGACGCCCGAACATGACAGAGCACTACTCAATAACTAGCTCTCTCACCAACGATTATATAAAGGGTTGTGACTTTTTTACTTTACTCAGTGAAAGAATAAACTTTCAATATTTTTAGAGCAAATATCCTCCTCTCAAAGCTTTCTAACCCCAAAACTACTTTTAATCTTTTAATCTCAAACAAATCCTCAGTTGTCATTGTACTCATATCGAGAGACATAGTGAGTCTTAAATGTGTTATATTTTTATTTTTTTTTCACTTGTAAATACTCTTAGATGTTTGAAATGTGAGTGTACAGTAGACTCCGGTGTGGAGTATCACTTGCTCAATGAGAGCAAAGAGTTGTACAAACGTGATTTTACCCTAACGAAGAGATGGACTTAGTTTCACTTAAAAGAAAGCGACACTTACGATTGACAAATAGACGTAAATGCTTGGTTTCACTTTAAAAATTGATATCACTAGTGGAGTGATTGAAGTTCTTAATAGAGAGACAACGACTGTAGAGTAGGAATAGTTAGTATCCGAATCACATAAAAATCACGATGCATTCTTTTATTTATTATGCTTTATTTTTATAACACTTGTGATTCAAAAAATGTGCACGGGATTACTTGAATTCTTAAATAGCTAATTATATAGGAAAATACTATTGAGTTTTAATCTAATTTATCTAAAATATATATGTAGTTCAAAATCTCTTTCATTCCACCCCTCAAAGATTACCATATGGACCAATATTAAATATGACATAACACACACACACATATAGATATGAGTGTTAATTTATTTCATAGCTCACAGACACCTTGAGTTCATCCAAGCTCGACTCGAATTTGCTTCTATTCATTTCAACTCATTTAGTAATGAGTTGGGCTTAAGCTAAATCCAACTCACTCGATTTTAATTCGAGAGCTCATTTATTTTTTAATATATAAAAATATAATTTATAAAATATAGTATATAATATATATTTAATTATTTAATTGTGATATTGTAGTTGATAGTGTTTTTTATATTTAGATATTATTCTATTAATATAATTTTTTAATATCTATATTTTTAAAATTATATATATCATTAGCATTACCTATAATTTTTTTGGGTTTAATATTTTTTTATTGTGGATTTATGAATTGTAATTTGTGATGTTGTGATTGATTTTTTTAATTTTGTGTAATTTTTTAAATTTATTTTAATGTAAATTAATTTAAAAAATATATTTATCAGCTCGAACTTGATTTGCTTGCTCGGCTCAAGCTGGCTAGTTTTGGAGTTTAATTTGATTCGATTTAATTTGACTTATTTATATTATATATATATATATATATATATCACTAGTGAGTCGTGACTGTCGTTTCTCTAATTAGAGGTGTAAAAATGGGATAACGAAGGTCGAGAATGAAATATATTAAGTATGACATATTTGTTATAATAACTATGTCGTACTCCGTGCTTTTTTATAATTTATAAGTCAAGCACAACCCACGCTAATAATGAGTACACCATAGTCTGATCTACAAAGAATTCAAAAAAAAAAAATCTTTTAAATTGGTACTTTCCAACGGCTCCCTGACGAAGACTCTCTAGTCATTTAGTCATTTTTCTTCGTTAAATTCAAATTTTATAAAAAATTTTATTTTCTTCGATATTTTTAAAAACACAAATAAAATGTAGGTAGCAAGCGAGGTGATTTGGTAAAACACACTCAAAGCACGTGAGCTATAAACTGTATTTAATGATTTTAGTATGCTCGACATGGCCCGTTTTACATCTTTAAATGCACTACACCGCGCGTGAATGGGAGGGGGGCCAGGAGGGTCGCACACCCCACGCTCTTATTCACAAAAAGAACAATACTAAAGTTAGATTCCAGTGGAACTATACCTACTCAATTAAGCATCCGCTCTGGTTTGGACAACATAGTCCATCCAAGCGGGAGAAACAGCGAGATTAATGCGATGGCGACCTAAAGCAAATAGATGTTGGGCAGGGTCCAAATCGGCGCCCATCACTTGGGACTTGGATGGAAGGGGGACCAAGTGCTCAGCCCACTCTTCTCCGCTCCGGTCTTCACCACCCACTTGAACATCTACTCTTTTTCTTTCCGTCTTTTTATTTCTAATACTTCTTTGCTCGCCATGATTTCTTCCACTCGTTGGTTGCCCAACGTCTCGCTACGGCACCGTCGCTTTCTCTCCTTGTCTGCGTTGCCATACGCGCTTCTGAATTACGGTTTGCAATTTAATCCTCGTGTTTTCTCCCAATTATCTAATGCTCGAACTCCTACCAAATATGTTACTCGTGTTTGTTCCCATTCCCCTTTTTTGACAAAAATGAACGGAAGTGGGCAAAAAATTTCGCTCGCTTTTGTCCATTTAGTTTCGTCGGAGTGATTGACGAATAGAGTACCACTTTTAACATGCAATAATTAAAAATAAAAAATAAACTAAATTTGATTTGAGAAAATCGCTGCTTGAGAGCAAAGTAATCGAGTACACAAGCGAAACTCTAGAAAGTAGATACAAACACTGAGCTTCTGAAATTAATATTAAAATTAAAATTAAAATTAGTAAATCACTTTTATAAATTAATATTTTTTTTTATCAAAATTAACTTTATAATAATTTAAATTTTAAAAAAATATTTAATTTTTATAATCATTTAATTTAATAATGATATAAAATAAATAATATTAATTTTATAAAATAAAAAAAATTAATTCTGAAAAAATATTAATCCTTGATTTCAAATCTTTTACTTCTGTCAATCCTTTTACTACTTTCTCCACCTCCCCACAACCGAAAAAGCAAATAGCAATTCATTGTTAGCAAAACGCAGATGAAAAAAAAAAAAAAAAGAGACCAAAAAAAATCAAAACCACGAAAAGCACTACCAAAATAAAACAAAAAATAAAAAAGAGCAGTAAAAGCTCTTGAGGATTGAGTTACACATTTTACAACATTCCTCTCCAGATCCATCTCTCCGCGTGCTTTTGCTTCTGCTGCAGTGCTGTGCCCATTCCTGTGTGGGGTTCGTTCGCCATGCTTCAGAGTCCCAGCAAAATGTAGTAAACCAGCGTTATGGGAAGCGATATTAGCATCCCAAATATAACCCTGCGGTGCGGCCCCATCAGCACACACAAAGAATCACCAATCATTTCAGACAGACCCAGTACAAACACCTTGTGAACAGAAAAGTAATCTGAGAAGGGAGTCCACTCACGCTGTGCTCAGGATGTCCGGGTGCAAGTTGTACTCCTTGGCGAACACGAATGGAACAATCCCCTGCGGCAGCGCTGCCTGGGCGCGACAAGAAATGCAATGAAGTGACCTTGAGTCGAGTGTTCGACGAAATGCCTCAGAGAGATTGGTGGATAAAGAAATCACCTGCACAATGGCGACGTGAAGAAGGACACCACGGAGGCCGATGGCGATGGAAGCAGCAGCCATCACTGCCGGACCGGAGAGAAATCGCACTGCCATTGCACACGTCGCCACCCGGTTGCCGCATGCAATGATCCTCGGTTGCAGAGCCATGAACAGCCCTGCAGAGCACCCATCACTGAATTCATCAATCATCCGTAGATTCAGAAACAAAGAAATAGACGCAAGGTGTTCGACGATAGTGCCGACCGAGGCTGAACATGGCCATGCCAAGCCCAGCATCCGATAGGATGGAGATTGATTGTGAAACGATTGCCGGCATCTGAATGCCCCAGCGGAAGGAGACGAGGGCCCAGGTGAGGCCGATGAGACTGGAGTAGGTGTTCGGATTCCGGATGAGCTTCCGCCACACCATGATCAGTATCAGCCTCGTCATTACGCTCGCCGGGGGCATTGCAGTAGCTTCTCCACCGGCTTTTTCGCCTACGTTTGCCTTCTCATGCTCGCCATCCTTCTCCGGCATTTCAGCGTTCCCGAAGCTGAACTCTTCCCTGTCCAAGTAGTCGTCCCGGCCGTCCTTCCTCCCGTCTACTGAAACATTGCAGCTTGTGAACTCAGAGCATGGATGGCAATCAAATGAAACGAAGAAAGACAATAACGAGCTAGTTACGTTTGGTGGAGGGGACGGTGAGCTTGACTTCCTTGACGGCGGCGTCCGGCGGCGTAAGGCCGAAGTCATGGTGGCTCCCGAAGACGTCAGACACCGGCGACGCACTAGAACTCCACACAAACATGTGAAGGTCCTTGCCCGCCGGTTCCTCAGGCTTCAGCAGGTGAGCCTGCCCATTGGCCGCTTTCTTAGCTGCCGCTGCCGCATTCTTCGTCGTCGCCGCCGAGAACACAGCGTGATTCGGCGCGGGATAACCGAACCGAGTCTTGTGGTCCTCCTCATAGTTGGACGGCCGCGGTGTCGTGGGGCCCCGCGACGCTGTCACGAGGCCGTAGGCGTCGGCCGCGCCGAAGTTGGAGCTCCTCGCCACCATAGAATAGAAGTCAGTGTGGTTGAAGCTCGAGCCCCTCGGCGTCGGGTTCCGTGATGACTGCAGGGAATATATCTCAGCATTCGTCAGGTTTGACGGCCGTGGCGTGGCGGCGGCCCCGCCACCAAATCCATGAGACCGCCGGGAGAAGATATCGGACCGGGAAGCACTTGACCGACGCAGTGTCACATGCAACTTGCCATCCTCCCTCACCTCCGTCTCCGTTTCCACCGCATCCCGGCCACCGTCCAGCGAAAGCACGTCGGAGTCGACAGCTATGCTGACAATGGACCCCGCGGTTCCCGGAAACTGCTCGGCAATCAGTGTCCTCGCCGCCCGAAACTCGAACAGGAAGAGCATCAAAGTGTACCATATAATGCACTGGAGCACAACAATCTGCACCATCAGGCTGCCGGAGAAGTCGCCGTACATGCCCTTGAGCAAGGGAATGCCCATGACAAGCGTGTTGGGGAGCGTGGAGAGGGAGAAAAGGGTGATGGTCCAGTCCAAGCCGGCGCTAGAGCCTCGTCCGAGGTGGGCCCAGACGACCAGCGCGGCGAGGACGATGAGCTTCTGGAGCGTGTCGGCGGCGAGGAACCGGAGGTTCATGGAGTAGGGGTCGTTGGAGGAGATGAAGTGGAAGGAGAGCAAGGGAACGGCGAAGAGCGCGACGAAGCGGTTGATGCCGGAGCACTGGTCCGGCGAGAAGATCCCCCACCACTTCACTGAGCCATACGCCAGTATCATCGCCACGTACAACGGCACCATGGCCGTCATCACATGGTAGAAATCCAACAAGCTTATCATCTTCTTCCTTCTTCTTGTTTATCTTCTTGTTCTTCTTTGTTGTGAAGGCATGAGAGCTCGTGGGGGGATTCGAAGGTATTTTAACTCATCTGATCTGGACATGGGTCTGATTTCCAGTTTTTGCGTCGCTGGGGTTTAATTTTATTATTTTTGGACGGGGTAATTTTTATTTGTTCTTTAATTGTTTTTATTTTGTCTTTGATTTTTGTAGCCCACTAAAAAAAAGGGGATGCTGTTGGACGCTTGGTCGGGTGGTGACGCGTCACTTGTTGGTTGTTATCTCACTTTGATGCAATACCTTTTTTCAGAGAAATTTATTCTCCAAAAAAAGAGTTTTTCGAATTTTTTTTGCATTGTATCCTTGCTGAATCAGAAAATCTGAAAACAGATTGTATCGACCTTGCATATATTCTCATAAAAATTCAAGAATGAAGGGGTTTTATGTTAGTTTAACAAGGTTAATCATGCAATCACTCCCGTTTGGATACCCATAATTTCATAAAATTAAAAATTTAATAGAAATTTTTTTCCTTCATAGATTTTTTTAGGGCTAATTATGTACGCCCCGAAATATCACTTAATTACGAAAAATTTTTCGAAATTTTCATAATTACCTACACCGCCCTTCTTTTCAAAATATTTATCTACATCCTGATTGTTATTTAATCAAAATTTTCTATAAAAATTTCGATTTTACCCTCCGTAATTTTTACAATTAAATCCTAAAAATTTATTATTTATTTTTTAACTTTCGGATATTTACATATAACACCTTGAAATTAGCATATTTACAAAAAAATCCCCGATATTTATAGTTAAATCTCATTTCTTTTTCACTATTGCCCTAATTAGCCCCGCGCCCTGCTCTACCAATCCCCAGCGTCGTTGCTCCCCCGTGCTGCCGGTCCCCCATGCCCAAGGTTGGATGTCGTGCCCCATCGCGCCCCCCTTTGAGAGCCGCTCCCCCCTTCCTTGGTGCCCGAGGCTGACGAGGACGCGCGAAGGAAGGAGGGTGGCGGCTCTCAGAGGCCGACGCGATGGCGCGCAAGCATGGACGCTCAATACCAGGTGCCGGTCTCGAGAGTTCGCACCGCGTGCCCGTGCACCGGGGTCTGCGAGCTGCCCCCCCCCAAAACCCCCTTCCTTTGCGCGTCCTCACCAGTCGACGCTCGAGCGAGGATGTCCGACGGCCTCCACCCCTCGTGCGTGGTCAGTGTTCCCCACTCTCCTACCCCCCGCCCCATGCGTGGTCAAATGTACAAAATATTTGATGAGTTTATTTATAAATATATAAATGTTAAATTTGTAATCTCAAAATTTAAGTTTTAAAACTTTTAATATTTTTTTTGTAAAATTTTAGTTAAAACATGATAAAATATTTAGACTTATTTATAAATAAAAATATTCGAAGGATCTATTGAAAATTGTATAAGCATGAAACTTGTAATTTTAAATTTTAAGTTTTTAAACCTTCAATGATTTATTCGTAAAATTTAGTTTTAAAATAAATAAAATTTGGACTTATTGATAAATAAAAATATTCAAGGGGTCTATTTTTAAATGTACAAATATTAAAATTGTAATTTTAAATTTTAAGTTTTAAAACGTTCAATGTCTTTTTTGTAAAATTTAATTTAAAAAATAATAAAAATTTGGACTTATGTATAAATAAAAATATTCAAGGGGTCTATTTGTAAATGTACAAATAAGAAACTTGTAATTTCAAAATTTAAGTTTTAAAACCTTCAATGTCTTCTTTGTAAAATTTTATTTAAAAATAATAAAATTTAGACTTATTTATAAATAAATATATTTTAGGGGTCTATTTATAAATGTACAAATATGAAATTTGTAATTTGAAATTTGAAATTTGAAATTTTAAAACTTTCAATGTCTTTTTTGTAAAATATTATTTTAAAGATGATAAAATTTTGAACTTATTTATAAATAAAAATATTCACAGGATCTATTTATAAATGTACAAATACTAAATTTGTAATTCAAAATTTTAATTTTTAAAACTTTAATATTGTGAAATTTTATTAAAAAATTGATAAAAGTTGGGCTTATTTATAAATAAAAAAATTTTAGGGGTCTATTTGTAAATATAGAAAATATTCAACTTGTATTTTAAAATTTTAAGTTTTAATACCTTCAACTCTTTTTTGTTAAATTTTTTTTTAAAACTTATAAATTTTTGACTTATTTATAAATAAAAAAATTCAAGGGAGTTATTTATAAATTTACAAATATAAAATTTGTAATTAAATTTCTTATGTAGGGTTTATTTGTAAAATATTTAAAATATTTAAGGTCCTTTTTATAAATTTTCATATAAAAAATATTAACATTTGGACTTTTTATAAATAAAGTAATTCAAGAGGCTTATTTGTAAATATACAAATATTAGGATTTATTTATATAATATTTAAAATATTTCAGCTCCTTTATAAATATTTTTTTGAAAAATATTAGCATTTGGACTTTTTATAAAAAAAATTCAAGGGACTTATTTGTAAAAATATGAATATTACGATTTATTTATAAAATATTTAAAATATTTCAGCTCCGTTATAAATATTTTTTTGAAAAATATTAACATTTGGACTTTTTTATAAATAAAAATATTTCAAAGGTTTATTTGTAAATGTTTTGGGAGAAAGAGTAGGAGTGAAAAAAATAAGTTTTTAAGGGTTTAATTGTAAAAATTACGGAGGGTAAAATCAAAATTTTTGGAGAAAAATTTGATTAAATAACAATTAGGGGGTGTAGGTAAATATTTTGAAAAAGGAGGTGGTAGTTGTAGTTACGGAAATTTCGGAGGGCTTTTCGTAATTAAGGAATATTTCGGGGTGTACATAATTAGTCATTTTTTTTAATGTTGGTATTTAATAATTTTTCAATAACTCCAATTTTTATGGAATAATGGGATTTTTTGTAATTTCCTAGAAAAATTAGAAAAGAGATCCAATCATTTTTTGAACTTGGGTGTTGCCAAGTCATTTTCATTAATAATTTTAATCTACTAATCATAATTTATAAGATGTGGAGTTGTATACAATTTTAAATCCAAACAAAGTTAAATTTATCATCAATGGACAATGAAACAATGTATAAGAACCTCAGAAAAATTAACGGTTATAGTAAATCAACAAACTGTGTTTACAATCAAATCGAAGGTTAATATGTCACGTATTTGGTAATCTACCAAGCAAGTCGAGGCATTCTTCACCCATTCAAACATCCATACCAATTTTGAAGACTATAACGGTCGCTGCATTCTGGCAACAGAGACAATGACCAAGAGACCTACTGCTGAGTAAGTCATCGACGGATTTGTGTTCCATTCTCGTTCTAGTTCTGTATTTGCTATTGTTGCATAGAATTTGCTATAATTGTTCTGTGCCATGCATTGAATTCAGCAATTGTCTTGCATTTCCCGTTTTGATTGTCTGCTGTCCTGATTTTTGTATTTACTATATCGGTTTGTATTTGTTCAAATGTTACGTAGTTTTCACTCCATCACACTATACGCCAAGTCAATATTTCCAGAACATCGTCCTGCCAATGTTTATAATAAAAATAATTATTTATAAGTTTCTGTAATTAGTCTTAATTACATACAATCCTCATAATTTTCGAAATTACCTACCCTCTCTATTTTCGAAAATATTTACCCACACCCCCTATTGTTATTTAATCAAAATTTTCCCAAAAAATTGCGATTTTACCCTCGGTTATTTTTACAATTAAACCCCTAAAAACTTATTTTTTATATTTAACGCCCCGAAATTTGATTTTTTGCAAATAACACCCCGAAATTACTCCAATTTACAGACTCAAAATTGAATTTTTGCAAATAACCCCCCATAAATTATTCCGATTTACAGAAAAGTCCCCGAAATTCGGATTTTTGCAAATAACACCCCGAAATTATTCAGATATTATAGAAAAATTCCTGAAATTCGGATTTTTGTAAATAACACTCCGAATTTATTTCGAATTACAAAAAAGTCCCGAAATTTTCTCATAAAACCCTATCTTTCCTACTGTAACCCTAAACTACTGAAGTGCAGCCGCCGCAGCTGCCGCCGCTCCCGCCGCTCCCTGTGTAGCTGCTGCTGTCGTTGCCCTGCCGGCGAGGAGAGCGCCGTCCGGTCGCTGCCTTGCACCCCCCACGCCGTCGCCGTCAGTGCTTTGTCATTCGTCTTTGGCTGCCTGCTTTGCCCTCTCGCCATCGCAACCCCGCCGGCGAGAACACCGCCGTCCCGTCGCTGCCGCCCTTCTTTGTCCTCAGTAAGCCACCACCTCCTTCCGAACAATCTTGTTCTTGAATTAGCTACACTTTTATTATTTATCATTTTCAGGACATAAGAATCGGTTTGCAACATGTTTTCAACATTCTCAAACCTTGTACCCTTTAATGAGCATGCTATCAAACAGAGACAGGGATGGAGAGCGTCATAGTGCTGAAGATGAGAGCAATAGAAAAGCTTCTTACTTATCATCTGTTAAGTAGAGAAGGCAAATGTACAAACAAAGTGCTGGAGCTAGTGAGCATGTAAAACATGAGAAAGTAATGATCAATTCAGGTAAACGAATGGAGACATCCATCTTGTGGTTCAAAAGGACCTATTTGGAGATTGAGCTATCTGTATGTTGTTTGCTTTCTACCCTTCATTTTTGTGTGTATTTGCTCCTTTGGCTCCATAGACTTCTTTCTGCGATTGTTTTGAGGAGCAGGTCCGTAGCATATTTCATGAAAAACATTTCTACTTTCTGCACAACATGCAAAGAAAGTCATGTGAACTAAGCAGGACAGTGAAAAAAATGGTTTTGATTCTCTTCATTCTCTATTTATTAGCTTATATGTGGGTTCCTTTATCTAGGATATCAGTACTGCAATGGAGTATTTTAGCGCATGATAAACATTAAGCTAACTTAAGGTTTCTTTTGGAAGGTTGATAGCATCCACAGTTCAGACAGTCAAGATGTCTCTTTGTTGTAAGGATTGATGGAGTCTGGATAGACTTTTCATATCAGAAATGCCTTAAAGCATACATCAAAGAAAAATATCCTGCTGATGCAGAGAAGTTCATTCAGAAACATTTCAAATGTAACTGAAGGTTTTATCCTCTCATCAATTTGGTCATGCTTATCAATTCTTCCAACAGATGTTTCAGAACATATGTTCCTCATGTTAATGGACTTGTATATCATCTGGCACTTCTACCTAATATTCTGAATCCAGGAAATGCTCAAATATAATGAACTGCGAGATAGCAGTTTGGAAAACCTTGGTTGGAATATAGTTGAAGAAAACTAAAAATGGTGATGCAATTACTTTGATTTTTGAATTCTCTATTCTTCTATTTGGAACCGAGTTGTTGATGTAGTCTTAAGTTTAAATTTTTGTATATGCCACCTCCATCTGTTATAGGAAATCATGTTCTGCTTTGTAGGTTTTTTAATATTTAGTTTGTAACTAAAAAGAATGGTGAACCTTGAGGCATATCCATTGCAATATACGTTGTGTGAGAGGGGGATATGCCTCAAGGTTCAAGAAAAGATGCAACCATTTGATTTGGATGATGCCACCCAGGAGTCAGAGGTTACAAAAAATGTATGGCAAGGTAAATAGCATGACAACTTTGAAATGTTTTTCTAACTATTTGCTTTGCTTTATTGATCTTGGCTAGACTTTCGGTGATGGCTACTGCTTTATATGTTCTATGGCTTAGGGGCTGTTTGGATTGTAGTTAAGTTCCAAAAGTGGTGGAAGTGATGCCACTTTGGGCACTTTCACTATTTGGATACAGGTCGCTTACAGAAGTGGTGGAATGATGGGTTTAAAAATAAACTAAGATTGAGTTCCGTGACTTTCACATCTAAAGATGCGGAAGTTGCACTTTCGATGGACAAGTGGGTGAGTCTTATCCCTTCAACTTCTCTCTTTTCTTAATTCTGAAGTGGTGTTTCCGAAATTTTTGAAGGAACAGTTTCGACCTAATTATTTAATTATATTATATTATAATAATATTTAATATTTATATTATATTAATATTAAAATTTTAAAATTTATTTGACACGTATTATATTTACTTAATATTATCAGTTTATTACTTTATATTACTCTAATTATTCTAATTATAGAATAATTAATTAGTTATTTATTACTTTTATTATCGTATTTTTGTTACTATTTTTTATTATCCTAATTATCTTAATTTTATTTATTTCATTAATATGGTTTTTAATTATCCTAATTATTAAAAAATTATAATTGAATATTATCATAATTTAATTAATTTATGAAATTATAATTATATAAATTTTATTGATTGAAAAATATTATATTTCTAACTAACATAACTACTAAATCACTTTTTCACTTTTACATTTCACTCTATTCAAATAACTGAATTCATAATTCCTATTTTGGACTTCACCATCAAAACGATTGAAATCACAAAATTCACAAAACTCCCATTTCTTTTACTTTCACATCAAAATTATCCAAATAATCGAAATCACACTTTCATTACTTCTCATTTGTATCGCTGTTATCACTTTTATTACTTTGAGAAGTGGAGTGACATCCAAATTTTATTTATTTTATAAGTAAATTTTATAAATAAATCATTGAACGTTTCAAAACATAAAATTTAAAATTACAACTTTCATGTTGTACATTTACAAATAAACCCCTTCAATATTTTTATTTATAAATAAGTCTATATTTTTTATCATATTTTCAGTAAAATTTTACAAAAAAGACATTAATGATTTTTAAATTTATAAATACAAATTTAATATTTATACATTAAAAAATACACCCTTAAATATTTTTTTTAAAAAAATAAGTCTAAATTTTACTTATTTTAAAACTATTTTTTACAAATAGACCCCTTGTCGGACCATCGTCAGCCGGCGTCCGTGCCCGCGCGCCGGGGACGAAGGCCAAGGCCGGACGGCGCGTCGGACAGCCCGCTGGCACGCGGGCGTGGACGGCCTCCGCACGCGGGACGGAGGTTGAGGCCGGCGCGTCGACACGCGGGCGCGGACGGCCAAGGCCGAGGCCGTTCCGCCCCCGCGTGCTGGGGACGGAAGCCGAGGCGGGCGTGCCGGCAAGCAGGCACGCCGGCCTTGCCGTCCATTCCACGTGCCGAGGCAGTCCGCGCCCTCGTGCCGGCGCGCCGGCCTCCGCCTCAGCTCCTGCTGCGGGCTCCGGCATCGTCACCCGCGTGCCGCCACTCTCACCGCCATCGAATTTTGGGAACTTTTCTGTAAATCAGAATAATTTCCGGAGGGTTATTTACAAAAATCCCAATTTTGAAGACTTTTTTGTAAATCAGAGTAATTTCAGGATGTTATTTGCAAAAAATCGAATTTCAGAGAGTTAAATATAAAAAATAAATTTTTAGGAGTTTAATTATAAAAATAACTGAGGATAAAATTAAAATTTTTTAAGAAAATTTTAATTAAATAATAATCACAGAATATAAGTAAATATTTTCGAAAATGAGATTGTGAGTAATTTAATTATGGAAGTTGTACATAATTAAGACTAATTATAGAAACTTATAGGAAATTATCCCTTTATAATACAAGGGATGATAACTGAACCTTGATCTCTCCTGGGCTACTTTGAGTGGGCAAATGTGTTGCCTTTCTGTGGAGGGCGGGTTGCATAGGTTAGTAGCCCAGTGAGAGCCCTAGCTAGCCGTTCATCTCTGCGCGTGCGATCCGGTCATCATTGGTAGCATTAATCTAAGAAAAAAAAAAAGTCCAATATGTGATACTTATTGAATAGTTAGGGTGGAACATCAGGTGAATATGAAAACACACACACACACACAGCTTAGCTTTGCAGTTTGCACATGAAAGGGAGACGAGAAAGAAAGAGAGGAGGCCAAGAAAGAAAGGCTGCTTCTTGCTGGCTTTATCTAGCAATAAGCACTCAATAAGATTCCTAGTGTTTTTACTTAGAATTTTTGAAGGGAAAGTAAGAGATCTTTTCAGAAACCTTTCACTAAACTAATATGGGAGCCTACCCTAATCAAAGCACACTCACGGTGAAGCGCACGTGGTAATCGAGAGGGGTTTGGGTCGAAGGCTTTTGTGCTCTTGGGGTTAAAATATCTCCTCCAGGATAACTCTTGTACCATGTGAGGACTCTATAATATATGCCACTTGTTTCGTTGTTGATTGGACCTACCTCGGTCACCTTTTCTCCGCAGGGGGCCAGTGGGGTTCTGGTAGCGTCTACCCTCTTATTACAGACGGACAACTAGAGCCGTGTTTTACCTGATCTAGAGATGTATATCTGACCACTCCAAGAAGCTAAGAAGCTAGAGTGGCCTTGTACCCATGCTAAAGACAGTATATCAGACCACTCTCAGAAAAATTCTGTGCCCTGTGAAAAATAAATAAATAAATAAAAATAGAAAAAAACTCATTAAGCCCAAAAGAGCAAAGGTTGGGCGGTAAATTAAATATTTTCTTGCCAAATAGCTTATTTAAAGGCCCATATAGAAAACTAGAAATGCTGAGGCAATAGCCCAAGACCTTGGATCATTACCAAGGAATCATAGAGTGGTATCTTACAAGCCCAGTGATAAGAATATAGCATGTAACAAATGACCATTGACAAAAACACACACAATCACAATTGAAAGGTGGAACATCGGAAATGAGTAGGAAGCGCAGTCCACGTCCCAAGTGCATGATTTTCAAACTAACTGACCTAATTGTTTTCCGGCAAGTTTGCTTGGTAGAGAAAAAAAGCAAGTTCTAAGAATTGTTGGTTGAATGATTGTCACAATATTTAGCGAATAATTGATGTTAAAGAGTTGTTCATGATAGTTCATGATTCACTTATTTATATATGTTTCCTAAAATTCAAAATTATCTCAGGAAATAACTAACAGTT
This sequence comes from Trichopus zeylanicus subsp. travancoricus, assembly GCA_005019695.1. Lineage (NCBI taxonomy): Eukaryota > Viridiplantae > Streptophyta > Magnoliopsida > Dioscoreales > Dioscoreaceae > Trichopus > Trichopus zeylanicus. The sequence continues at coordinate 75,934 of RXID01011273.1, forward strand.
GAATTAATATCTATTTGTCAGCATTTCATGTATCTATTTAACTAATCAATTTTCATGAACAAATGCAGCATCATTCATGATCACCACAAACAAAATGATGGTTAGCAGCACATTTTCAGCTCTCTCTGGTAAAATCTATTTTCCAATTAACATAAAAGAAAGAATGATGCAAATCAGTCAACTTTTTGACGTGAAGAACAACATGCAAAATTTGAAGTACTCTTTTTCTTACATGGAAATGGTAATGCTGTGAAATATACAAGGCCTTTGCTCTAACCAACTACTTTGGGGCGCCATCCAGTAATAACATCCTCAGGCAGTGCTCGAGTTTTAACAAATGATTCCATAGAGAAAATTGTCTGGGAACAGCAAAAAGGTACAACATGATTAACATAATTGCCCACAGGAGATGTCATTTCACATAAACTACTAACATATAAAGGACTAAAAGGCCAGGACAAGTATTTCCCAACAAACCTGCTTGGAAAAGCTATTAGAATTTACAGAAGTTCTGAAAAGATAACTCAAACTGGTTGCTTGGCATAGTTTGAAGATTTGACGCTTCTAGGATGGATCATGGAAAAAATAAAACCAACTTAGCTATTAAATAATCAGGAGAAATATGATACCTAGAACTCGTACTGGTCTCATGGGGTGGAAAATCGTAACTTCTAGGATAGAACATGAAGAAGCTGTGGATTTGATTATTTACACTTTACTCTTGCTATCATCTTCACAATTTTTTTATTATAGATCTTGATTGTCAAGATCTCCAAATTCAGGGCTTTTGTCTCAGCGCCAGAGGTAGTGACTTCTCTATCTGATATAGTTGCATGCATCATGCACTACTTTTTCTTCAATAAATAGCACTTTTAATTCTTTATACAGTATTTACATGATTTTGTAGAAGAAACTCACTCACCCAACATAGTGTCTTTAAAACTCATGATCGTCGATGATTTTTATAACTTTTAGTTGCAAATGAGATATATAGACTTAGCAATACGGCATTTTTATCTCCAGAATGTTACTGTTTGTGAGATAAGTAGAGCTTCCCATCATTATTGGTAAATCAAACATCATAACAGGATGCAAATATGCCATAGATAAAAAATGAGAATTACAGCATTAGTAATTAGTTATCTAAGATCATGTAAAAATATAAGTATCACAATAATTTCCTGTACCTTCATGTAAGTCCTGAGATGCTCAAGTGACTCTGGGACTGACCAGTTCTTATAGTGCCCCAAGGCAATCTCTAAATGGTAAAGTTTAGGTCCAAGAGAGAGATCAGCAGCAGATAACACATCCCCATTGATAAAAGGACCCTAGTCACATAAATTCAAAAGTAAAGACATTCAGATTCATTTAATAGCAAATCAACTCTATAATGACAGGAACAGAGCCAGTTTTAACATGATAATCATATAAAGTGGTTCCTGGCTGAAAAAATCCAGAGGTACACATTAGATAAGACAATTTGAAAAATCATTACTCATTTAACAAAAAACAGAAAGCATATCTCATTTTAAAGAATGCAGTGAGTTTGCATTCAATAATACATTCTAAAAAAGCTATCTCCATTTTTTTTACATCAACTAGAAAGATCGCATTTTACGGGAAGTAGTTGTTTGCAGCAATTGAAAAATGATAAACAAGTATGTGGAATAAAAAAACTAATTGGTTAGCATGGTAACTTGTCTCCAATGAAAACCAGAGAATCTAAATATGTTTTCAGTTATCGATTTTCCATTTGATTATGATGTTGAATGATTTATCTGATGATGCATAAAAGAAAAGGGCACATCATCGCAGCTTTTTCAATATGATGCAAGTTCATTCTGGGGACAGAGTAAACAGCTCTCTATCTAACTGGTGATATATGCATCTGTACATGATCTGTTGTTTACAATGGCTATCAAATCCAAATAAAACATTGATCTTCTTGATGTCCGATTATTTATGTGGTGGCACATGCAACAAAAGTGAAAATCCTATAAGTTTTTTATTCATAAATGAAGCAAGTTGCCCATTAAATTTTTTTTTTGGATATTTACCAGCTAGATTAAGATTTATCAAAAAAAAGCCTTGGGTAGTTCATTATCCATAAGCATGTCATAGCGCATATTTTATCATGCATAATAAGAAGAACAAAGTTCAGGATACTCACGTTTTCTTTTATATAATAATTAAATGATGACAATTCACTAAGCAATGCCTGCTCAGTCCCATCATTTGGATCTTTGCTTTTAAGAAAACCAATAAAAGTAGAGAAAATCCTTGAGCCACTGCAAAGAGTTGACTATCTGTCAAAGGCTGGACATCAAGAAAAATAAGAAAAGGTACTGCACCTTGATCTGAATACAAGTCACATTGTCCAGAATCATGTATTAAGTTTTGATATTTCACAGTTTCTAATAAGTATGAAACAAATTCACAACATCAATATGAGAGATGTAGTACATATAGAAACAAATACTATGGTGTGCTATGCACACAAAAGAATACAATACATGCACAAAAGAACACCATTAGTATCTAGTAGAAGGATAGTAATTGCATTAAGCATGATAGCTCACAAACCTTAAATTTTTTCCCTATTAAAGAAAACTAGTACCAGAGAAATCCTTAAATTCTTTACATGAGAAGACAATCAGTATCCAAATCTTGCCATTGTGTAAGTCACATGTGGGCATAAGACATACAAACCCTTGAGTAGCAAGAAACTAAAGAAAGCAGCAGAAAAATGGAGGATCCAAGAACAAGTAATTTTTTATGTCAATCCACAGCAAAGTCAGGATACATGTGTTCCCATCTTCTACAAACCAATTCTACCAAGTAAAACAAAAAACCCAAGAATATTAATAAAGTCAACAACAGTGGGAAAAGAATGAACAAAAGAAGTACATAATACGAAAAAAATTATAGGCAGCCACCAAGAAAGCAGCAAAATATTACAGGAAAACAGCCAAACAGACAGCTTCTTTTTTAGTTCTATCACTGTGGCAAACCATACCGATGCTTACATGATAGACTTCTCAGGAGGAGTTGCCAGAGAAGGATTAGGGTACTTTTCCTCCAGTGATTGGGTGATAACATCTGAGTCTGCAATCCAGTTCCCATCAAGTTTGAGAACAGGAACTTTACCTTCTGGACTAACCTTTAAAAACCTGTTGTAGTAAGTGAAAATATAAGTTTCAATTTAGATGATTATAAATAAAGTTTAAAAGATGAGTGGACAACATCCAAATATATAACTTTTCCCTTTTAGTAAGAAATGAGGACAAGTTTACCACTCAGGTTTGTTGGAAAGATCTGCCAATTTCGTCTCATAAGGTAAATGTTTCTCTTCAAGTGTCAATAGAACCCTTTGTGAGAAGGGGCCTGAAAGTGACACAAATATCAGAACTTTGTCTTCTACTTTACAAGGTTTGTAAGCTCTAAGATACAAAAAGCTTAACCAATTTACCGTTAAAAGAGGAAGAATACAAACAGAAACACTGAAATCAGTTTATCACTCTAGATTCTAGAAATCATTAATGTTTTAACTATTCCAACGACATTATAGCTTTAAACAACTCTCAGATTTTCACGATGTTCTATCACTGTTTGTGGCATCAAATAGTTGTATCTATGTATTATACGACGTGGATCATTCAGATGACAATGCCTATGGCAAAACGCAATTTGGGGGTGAATCCTAATTCTTATATGCTACCTGTTATGTTTCTCCATTCTATATTTGTTCTTTATGCTAGCCTTGGAGAAGAAATGAAGAATTCACAATGGTTATAGCATGCACGGTACATCTAAAAAGGAAGATACTACAATAGCATGACGCAAAATTTCTCTTCCCATGAATAGTTCAGTTCGAAAAGCCAAGAGATATTCACATAAATAAACCAGTTGAAACCTATTGGCGATAATTTAAAGAACACAACGCATCCAATAGCAACTTTCCCCAAAATTCAGATCCATTAATCCAACCATTGAAGCAGTTCGAATTCCACACGCCATGTCCATAAATCCTAACGACATTATGACATCTAACGCATGGGAAGAGAAACGGGCTTAAGCAGAGAGAAAACAGGGAGCTCACAGTCGCCGAGGCGGCCAGGGACGGTGGTGGAGGCCTTGACGACGACCTCGAGGGGCTCCGCGGCCGTCGAGGACGCCCGGACTGAAAGATGCCGAGCGTGACGGGAAGCAGGAGAAGCGGGAACCAAGACTCGGGAAAGGGCGCCAACGCGCCTTGCAGAAGCCAAGAGGGAGGAGGACCGCGCGAGGATGACCGGAGCCATCACGCTCGTCGTGGTCGCGCTCGCGGTCATTGCAGGTGCGGATAGCAGAGAGGTGGTTCTGGAATTCGGGCGATAAGAAAATGTACAATAGGGCGGGCCGTTTTCGGGCTAATGCATGCTTTGATTTTCCCATGTAACCCCCTATAATAAAGGATAATTATAAGTCACTCAAAGCAAGGTAACGTGGCCTTTTTGACGATCATGATGCGTGCGATCTTCCAATGGGCTAGTCGTCAAGTGTCCAGGTCGAGCCCAGGCCCATTCAATTTATTTACAAGTAACCAAGGGACCGATCTTTTCGGGTCAAAAGTCTGGGCCTCGGTCCAGGCCGTTGATATTTCAGCTCCAGCCCAAGAGGAATATACCTTGGCGCTCAACACGGAAGATCCTCCCGGAATCAGCATCTCTGTTTACAAATATAAATTGGCTTGCATGAAGAGCCAAAATGCTCATCTTCTTTGATGCATTAGAGCCAACAAGGTACTTTCAAACAAGTAAGTTCCTTTTTTTTTTTTTTTTTTTTTTGTAATTGCTTTTTTGTAGACGTTATAAAACAATTTACTGTTTTTCTTTTTGTTGTTATTGTTGTTAGCATGTGATATTTCTCGAATTTTTTCGAATGCATCATGCTCGTCTACTTAGATGCATTGGAGGTAGGAATTTATAGAGCATAATTCTTTTTTCCTTTTTTGTCTCTCGGTGACGGAAATATTCCAAGTGATATCTAATTTTTCCTAGTTTTGATTATTAATATAAGACTTGTTTGTGGGGAAGTCTTGATTCATTTGCTCTTATTCATACTTATTTGTTGCTTGTGTAGCATACTTGAAACAAAACTTTGTTGCCCAGAATTGCTGCAATGCATATTTTCTGTATTTTCAGTACATAGAGTGGTGCTTTAGCCACCAAATATTAAAGAAAATGGTCAATTATTCCATCGAATATTAACTCGTGATTTCAAATGGTTTACGGCCAGGGATAACAAGTACAAATTTATGGGTGCCATTAGTTCACCAAACACTTCCAGAGCGCTGGAAGGGATTCATGGGGTGAAACTTTCACAGGAGTTTCAGTCTGGAGGGGAGGAATCGCTTCATTGTTTCGACTTTGATGTATCAACCAGTAAAAATTCTGATATTATTGGAAATCCTAGAATACTGCCGATACAGTGAGTTCTGATATTTATAGTGTATATCAATCAAAATTTGCTCTGCCTTCTTGTTTTTGAAGTTGTAATCTTATGGTTCACTTTTTCACTTTCTGGTACAGAAGAATATGGCAACAGAAGCCAGCTTGTCTGAGGCCTGTTCACTGCCACATTCGAGGTATCAATGGTTCTTTCTTCTGCTTTTGCACTACTTGTTTATGCCATTCTTTCATGCTGACAGTATTTTTTTTTTCTTGCATTTCTTAGGTGATCGGAATATTGTTGAGACTATAGCTAATGTTTTGACATCAGTACCTTTCATTTTTCTGGGATTGCAAGCACCAAGGCAAGATTATTTCTATGGATATCTGAGATAGTCTCAATCTTTTTGTTTTTGGTTTTTTCTTGAAATGTTGTAAATGATCCATATATTGTGCATCCAGGAAGAACATGAACTCAAAGTTGTATGCTAATTCGCTGATCGGGGTTGGAGTAGCCTCAAGTTTGTACCATTCTTCAAGAGGAATAATCAGAAAATATTTAAGATGGGCAGACTACACAATGATTGCTGCAACATCAGTAGTAAGTTAAAAGCTTCTGGCTAGAATTTGACAGTAAGATGTTTGACTTTTAAGCATGTTAGATTTCAAGTGTCCGCTTGATTTGCTACTAATAAACATGATGATCACATTTCTGTAATAATGTTATTTATTTCATTTTACTTCAAAATTCTAACTAGTTGGTCACGACTAAGATCGTGGTGATCTCAAACTAAATTGGCCCCTAACTTTTAAAATAGGTATGGGAAAATTTTCTGTAACTAGTGCTTTTAGTATTCATTCATGCAGTAACACATCTACAAGAATCATATGTACCAATGAACATATTTACTGTAATCTCTGAAAATATTAAACATGAAAAAGAGCAACTATCTTAAAAATAAACTGTCATGGGTATTTTGAATTGGCCTTGCAACATAGTTTAGCATTGTAGTTCGAAAGGAATTCAGTCTAATATCTTATTTGTTCCTTGCAAATGTAAGCTTCCTGTGATGGAAATGAATGATATAAGAATACTGTGATTGCTATGAAAAATAAGGTTTTGAATGTAAAGAAATATCATTTAATACATACTAGATAATCAATCCATTTTGATTTATCTGAGCAAAAAACTTGTTTCTCCAGTGTCTCTCTAGAGCACTCAGGGATGAGAATCCAAAGATGCTAATGGCGGCATCGGCACTGCTTTTGCCATTTCGGCCTTTCATGGTTTCAGCTGTCCATACTGGAATGATGGAGGCAAGTGAATGCAGGACTCGCACTTTTCTTTTTCAGCTCTATGTATTACACTATCACCTCAATTGCATATAAATAATTAGTCATATAATTAATATCAAAGCAATTTCCTTTTCAGAAGTTCTACCTTGCGCATAATATCAGAAAGATATCCTACAGAGGCACTCAGTTATCTCATGACCGACACAAATGCTTGTTTTATGTACAATTTTTCTTTTTTTTTTAACAACTAGAATTTACAATTAAATTCTTGTCCTAAGCAATGTTCGAATTCATGATCTTATACAAGAGGCTAGTACAACTTCCAAACTAATTCTTCATGTATTGTTCTGATGTACAATTTAGCCATCCGAAGTTTTCGTTCTTACAAATTTTCTGAATTTCCAAGATTTCTAGTGAAATGAGGCCGTCCACAATGGCAGCTTTCGTGTAATTATATACTAGTCCAATCTATGCTGTACTGCTCTATTTTTCTTAGTTATTGATAACCAAAAAGGACATTGCTCATTCTCCAGGTAGCATTTGCCAGAAAGGCACTGACAAATCCGGAGCTGAGAAGGGCGCATAGCCTGCACACGGTGTCATCGATGTTAGGCGGGGTTCTTTTCATCGCCGATGACTGCTTTCCACAGACTCCGTACATGCATGCTGCTTGGCACCTTGCTGCAGCTGTTGGCGTGGGTACATGCAATAAGCTTCTTGAATGATGTTTTTGCTTCCTTTAGATGGTTATCAATAGGCCTTTTGGTCTATTTTGGTGAATATTTTATATCGACTTCTTTCTTTTTTAAATTAGCAGTGGTCACGAGGGTTAATTTCATGAGCCCTGGAGATCTGAGTCAATTGTATTATTTGAGAACTTGTTGTCATGAGGCAAAAAATACCAAAAGGAGAGCCTCAGACATAGTCCATGATCAGTAATTTCAGCACCCATTGGCTCTTATCACATTTGTCCAAGAGCAGCGTTACAAAATACTCTTTAGTAAGAGAAACATAGTATCAAATCGATAAAATACACGCGGATTTTGTGACAAGCTAGATTGTAGTAAAACTATGGGTAGTATCCTTAGACATCAGGTTAACGAGAAACAGTAAGCCATATCATGCTCAATGACAGGAACTCAGTTGGATGCAAAACACTAATAGTTATTTCCCTCGCAAAGGTCATCACTATCCTTGATGTGCAGCTAATTTTGACCTTGCAGCCCCATGCTTGAACGCTTTCTCTTGTGGGTTTTCCATGTAGCACTTCCGTGCCAACTGCTGCTATCGCCTTCGTCCTTGCTGGGTTGCAGAGCTGATGACCTGAATATTTTTGGTGTTCTGCCAGAGAAATCTTCACCGACCTCCTCACTTGTTGAAGCCTTGCTCCCATTCCACTTCTCGGATGTATTCTGGCCAGTCGCCACATTATCAGAGGTTGATTCATAATTGACTCTCCTCTGTCCTCGGGTGTTGAACTTTGACAAATCTTCCCCGTCTTCCACAGCCATCATTCACTGTACATCGCTCAATAAATCTGCATAAATGACCTCTTTTTGTTGTCGCTTGCCCAAAATCTGATTGTTCTGGGCATCCGGCTGTCGGTTTCCTTTTGTCTTCACTGATCGTGTACACCCAATATGGCACCTCACTCTCAACCATTAGCGTAGACACAAAATTCTCGTCCCGCCTCTCTGCATCCATCTTCTCAAACAATCAAACTTCCTCCTCTGTTCGGGCAGCAAGGCGATTTATCTCATGCTCGCTTGTCACGTCTGTTCCTAGAGAGCTTGTACGTTTCCGCATATTTCTTGCAGCAGTTCTCGCCTATCCTAAGCTGCAAGGAGAATATTTTTTTTCAATGCATTCTCATGATGGATAACAAGAAACTGGAGGAAAATTACACAATTAGTCCAAGAATCAGGTTTTATAAAACAATCATGGACAAGAACAAAACCTGTGGTGGTCGTATTGAACAACCCTGCCTGAATACCCTTGGCATCAATTCCCATCTTCTGCTTTGCATGCTTCAGAATCTCTTCTTCTATTGATCCAACACTAACCAGGACAAAAACCCGAACTTCATTCTTATGCCCAATACGATGGGCACGATCCTCTGCTTGCTGGTCCATTTGCGGATTCCAATCGCTGTCGAATATTATCACAGTATCTGCAGTCTGTAAATTTAAACCAAGACCTCCAGCTCGAGCGTTCAATAGAAACATGAAGTAAGGAGAATCGGGTGCATTGAACTTCCCAAGTAAATCCCCTCGCCTTTCTGTCTTGGTTGAACCATCAAGCCTCAGGTACTTGAAATCATGCAACTTCAAGTAGATCTCAAGAATGTCAAAGAGACGCGTCATCTGTGAGAAAAGCAGAACTCTAGGACCAGATCCCTTCAGCTTTGGAAGCAAGCGGTCAAGAAAGCTCAAATTTTCCAGATGCTCTAACACTGTTCCTTCTGCTGCATATCATATTCTCTTCCAACAAATAGATATGGATGATAACAACACTTCCTAAGCTGCATTGATAAATTGTGGAGAATCTTGGACTTCCCAGTTCCTGCATAGTAAATGCTGCCACTTCAGTGAAGAAGGTTGCTTGAGAAACAGAAATATTTGAAACTATGGAGCTGGTTAAAGTAGAAAAACAGATAGACATAAGAAAAACTTTTACACCTTTGTCTAGCATGTACACTCAAAACCTGCATCGAGGTGCAAAAAAGAACCAAAGGCAGCAGCTATTTCACAAGCTAGATTAGTATACGAAACGTAGGAATGGTAGCAGAAAGCTGTAACCGCCCATTACTTGCCTCACTGCCTATGTTCCAATAACGCTTTTATACACATAGAAAGTAATTAGTCACTATTGGTTAATTAAAATTTTAAAATAATTTATATGTTATTTGTAAGAAAGGTAATGAATCTTTCTCATGCTAAATCTTTTTAAATTAAGAGTTTATTTGAACGAGAGAAGAACCGGGAAATGATCGTGAGAATATACAAAGTAACCAAAAATTTCGAAATGATTATCATCAGACAGCGGAAATTCATTTTCTTTGTATTCTCTAACTTCTATTTATGAGATAATTCCATATCGTTTATATTATAAACTTAATAGCCCTTATAATATTTTTTAAAAAAAGATAATTTAAATTTAAGTAAAAATCAATAAAAAACTTAATACGAATAGAATATATCATAATTCTTAGATATTATATTAATTTGAGGTATCCCATTGAGAATGGAAGAATTAGAGGGTTAATTTCGCAAAACCCCCCATCCCTGCCTCCCCTCATCGACGGCCGGCGACGATTCCAGAGCGAGGCGGCCAGAGCGGGGCGGCTGACGCCGGCGGCACGCGGTGCCGCTGTGCGCAGGCACCACGTGCGGCTGCCCGTCGCATGGCTGCGCGCGACCCGGTGGCGACGCGGGTCCAGTGGCTGCCGGAGTCCAGCACGCGGTACGGTGGCGCGCGGTGCTGTTGCGAGGGCAGCGCGCGTGGCGTGGTTATGCACGACCCGGCGGTGACGCGGGTCCGCCAAGCAGCACGGTGGCGTGGTGGAGGCAACGGCTTAGTGATGGTGGCAGTGGATTCGGGTTAGGTTTTGTGAGTTGAAGAGAGGAAGAAGAAGATGGGTTTGGTTCGGGTTTGATATTAGGTTTGGTTTTGGATTGGTTTGCAATGTTGGTTTTGCTAGAATTACATTTTGAATTGAGTGAACTTCATTATGATTTAATTGATCTTATGGTTGGTGAATCGGGTCATAATCAAATCGATTAATAAATAGCTTGAATTTGATTCAAAGTGCGTAGGATCGGGTCTTGACATCATTTTAATTGGATTGCGATCATTGATACGAATCGATGATTTGTCTGGTTTGGGTTGGAATAAAATCAGTGATTAAAACTTAATTATATTACTAAAAAATTAAGTGAAATTTTAGGAAATTAGATTAATTGATGATTTGATCGATGGATTTGGTTTGATGATAATATAGAGTTGGTAAAATATTGAATAAGTTAAATTAATTAATTGGTGTTTAATACATATTTGGTTGGAATAGACCTAGTTTAGATGTGACTTAGTCAATTGATCTATTCATTTGATTAATTTTGAATTGAATCCATTAAGTGGTAATATGAAATTTCAAAGTTTTCCTAGGCTTATATAGAAAATTCGTCATGGTTATCTAAAATGATAATTTAAATAATTCAACAATCTAAGTATAAATTGACCGTTATTCATATCTTGAGGATTGTACTTTGATTCATAGATTTTAGGGCATTATATGAAAACTTTTTGAATGAATAACTCAGAAGGATAATTTGAATAATTTGAGGATTGAAGTGTAAAATTAGCCGATTCATTACTAAAGGATCAAATTGTTATTTGGGAGACAACAGGGTGTTTTCTATTAAAAAATTGATTGCTCTCCACGATGGTATAGAGAGAATCTAAAATAATAATTCATATAGTGGAGGAGCTAAATTGCATAAATGTGTTTAAATAGCTATAACTTCTTTATTTGGACTTTGATTTGATGATCCAAAAGTTGTTGGATTTAGTTTTTTATACAAATCTTATTGGTGGTCTTAATTTTTTTTTTTTTTTGATGATATCTCCTAATTAATTTAATTAGATTTATGATCGAGTCGATTTTTTTTCTATCTTTCAATAATCTTGACTCAATATTTATTGTACTTGAGTCTTTGATATGCTAAGAAATGTATACAATAGGACTTTATTAGATTGGTATCAGTCAACGATTTTCTACTTCGACAAAAAATTAATAAGATTGTTAGACGTGACAATAACCAGTCTCCTGAGTTTTAGGGAATGTGATTCACTATATGATTAGATGGGATCACCACTCTATTAAGTAGTTGAAAGTGTAGCGTGATACGACTTTACTTAATAGGGGGTTTGACCCCGTCCGATGGAGATGCAACCATCTCCGTAAAATCGGCGGGAGAGTCTATAGTCATTGTCCCTAACCATTGACTGTCGTGAATGCGGTAATCATCTTCTTATTGATTCATTCCTGATGTGAATATTGATTTTCCTAATCATTATTGTCATTGTATTTTTGTTGTTATTCTGTTATTAATTTTATTATTATCTTTCATGTATTGACCTCTCATATTGGATGAAGATTGTATCTCTCTACTAAGTATTCTTGGCTCACTTTGTTGTTGCTCTTCATCCACATGAAAATAGCTAATAAGTATTAGTGGTAACAATAACAATGCATATATGCGTACTTGTGCTCGGAGCTATTTTTATTTGTAGGTCATCTTATTTTTCTATTCGAGAGGTTACTGTAAGGAATTTGAGTATTTTTTATTGGAGCACTCTTTCTTATTTTGAAATTGGGCTATATTTATGTTATTGTAATAAATCTTAACTTTATGTATTATATAAATTTTATTTATATATATTGTTTACTTTGTGTTATAGTTCAATATCGAACACAACAACTTTGGTGCTGCGCATGCCGGCGTGTCGCATATTGGACTCAACGCTGCCGCCGGACCTGTATCACCATCGGGTTGGGTGCAGCCATGCTGCACGCAGTCATGCGCATTGGCCACATGCACCGGCGTCAGCCACTCCACTCTAGCCACCTTGCTTTGGAATCATCGGCAGTTGTCGATAAGCAATTCTCACTGCTTTGTGGAGAGGAAGGGATGGAGGTTTTGTAAAAATAACCCTCTAATTCCTCCATTCTCAACAAAATACCTCTAATCAACATAATATCTAAAAATTACGATATACTTGATTTTTATTAAATTTCTATTAAGTTTTACTTAAATTTAAGTTATTATTTTTATTCTAAGTATCATGAGGGTCACTAGATTCATAAGATATTCAATATGAAATTATCTCAAAAATAGAAGCAAGAAAAAATGAAAAATGCGAAGTTTACTTATTTCGAAACTCGACGGTGATCGTTCGAAAATTTCTCGTCGCTCTGCACACCCTTACAATGATTGTTTCCTAACTCTTCTCTTCTCCAGACAAACTCCCAATTTGAGAAGATTTAGTATGAGAAGATTTTTTATCTTTCCATCGTAAATAAAACGTACAATTAATTTCTAAATCTTAATTATTCGATAATAAATGGTTATTGTTAAATGACTCCGATGATAGAATGTAACTATCATTTCAAATTATCTAAATGGAGAACCGGTTGATTGATGGTGAAGTAACGAAAGGACAGTAAAATCTGGAGTCTTCCAAGGGATGACACCAATATACCAGTCATTGCGAGAGTACTCCAAAATTGATAATGAAATTAAAGCAAATGTTATGGAAAGACCAATAGATAGTCAACCTGCAAGGGATGTTCAAAATCTGCACCAATTTAAGAAGTTAATACAGAGTTTGGCATCAAGATGAACAACAAAAGCTTATATGAAATAATGAGGAAAAACCCAAAAAAAATATATATATATATAATTTTTAAATTTATGAAAAATTATATGAATTTGAAAAGCCTCTTTTTTTTTACCTGTGTTTAGAGTCGGGATTGTCTTGGAGATGCACGAGCACGGAAGACACGAGTGGGGATAAATGCGGAGGGCTTCTGTCCGTTGGTTTTAGCTCAGCCCAAACTGAGAGATGTGTGGTTGACTCCTGGATTTTGAATAACCGATGAATATATTTTCCGATAGGGAGTACAATTAACCGCGTCCAGGGCGGGCGCAGGGGTATCGCGTCTTGACTTGCGCGATTCACGTCGGGCTTGAATCCCCAGTGTCAAAATTTTATATTCTCCTTTTCCAATCTAGAATACATTTCCACCGTCCATCCATCAAAATCCGCCCAATCCAATGGTTACGGGTTTCCACAAAAAGTACAAGAAAACCGATCCTTGTTTTCATTTTAGTTAGTAATCTAACTTTTTTATTTCCCATTCTGAACATCCAAATAAATCTTGGATCTTTTGCAGCACATATCATCCACATTCATTTTTCAGCAATTCCTCCCAAGTTTAAGAAAATAAATAGTATAAAACAAACAAAATTGTCGTAATAATCTGGGTAACAGAATGCAAGAGAGATTAATAAATAACTAAACTATTCCAAGTTGATGAAAATCGATTAAGTTATTCGCGATACGCGCACAAACTATAATGAATATGCAATCACATTAATATGTGAAGTCAAAATAATCCCAAAATCCAGACACAATATATTACATTTAAACCCTATTTCGTATGGAATCAGGATCAGCCCATTTCAAAATTATTTTTTTTCTTGTAAAATTAATATTATATATTTTACATTGTTATTAATTAAATTATTATAAAAAATTAAATAATTTTTCAAACTTTAAATTATTGAAATATTAATTTTGATAAAAAGATATTATCTTACAAAAATGATTTACTAATCTTGATACTGATACCGATTCCAAACCAAAATGATTTACACCGTTTGATTCGAAATCAGGATTAGAATTAAGACTAGTTAACCACTTTTATAGGCCAATATCTTTTTATTAAAATTAATAGTTCAATAATTTAAAGTTCGAAAAACTATTTAATTTTTTAAATAATTTAATTTAATAACAGTGTAAAATAAGTAATATTAATTTTTTTAAAAAATAATTTTAAAATGGACTAATCTTGATCCTATTTCAAACCAAACCAAACCTTAGGCTCTAAAGAATGAGCCTTTTGCCTGAGACTATTGACAGAAATACCTTTTTTCTGCTTGTAGTCTCGTAAATAAAACAAAACTGAAACAACCAGAATATTTTTCCCAATCTGAAGCAACAGGAATCAGGCCAGACAAACTGACAAACCATTGTCCAAAGCCTTAAACAGGCATAATTTTCAAATGCAATCACTTTGAATATGAGGTTCTCTCATATCACTACAACAACACATCAAACAAAAATGAATCTTATGCTGGGGCAAATACAGATTTTTCTTTATAGACAGCACATAATCGATTGTCCAACAAAACATATGCAATACAACATTGGCAGGAATACAAGACAAAGTACAATGAGAAAAATGCATAAATTGCTCACTGAGATCCATGATGGCTGGGCACTCCTCACATTGAGAAGCAGTGGTTTCCCGGTTCTCCCAATTGACTTTGTTTTTTTTTTTTCTTAAATATACAGCATTCAGATGCATTCCGGTCCCTCCACCTCCTGTTTTCTTCTCCCACAAGAGTATTATAATTTTTTGTTGATATCACAAGATACTAACTCAGGAAAAATGATAGAGGCAACAAACAAAATTTACAGAATAGATTGTAGAGCAGAGAAAGATGAGCAAACCTGAGAGACTGGTTTTACATTTTTTCCAGACACAGGAGATGGCTTACAAGGGAGGATTGCAACTTCAAGCACCACAATGCAACACATAAGGACTCGCACAATTTCATTTTACAACACTGCCATTGTAAAGTTTGTTGACACCCTATGACACCCCTTTCTCTGTGCTTGTTGCTGCAGCTGCTCTTTGCCTTGGTGTTTGGGTGCTAGATATAGACTTCTGCAGTGGCTTCAAGGCTGCCATGATCTCAGAAAAAGAAGGCCGCATCTTTGGGTCTCTGCAGTAAAAATAATTAGAGAACTAAGAGCTATCTTCAAATGTATCATACCAAAAATGTTGGTAATGTGGTATATAAAATCGAATTGAAGTAACAGTGCATCAAAAGTTACTAGAAGCTAATCATGTGACAGTACTATCAATCCTGACAAAAATTAAGAATTCTCACGTCTGCCAGCACTTTCTGATGATATCTGCAATGATGGGATCCATGTCATCAGGAATATCAAGACGACGGTGTTGAAATCCAACAGCACCCACAACCTGCATTGGATTCAGTCCACCCCATGGCTGTTGCGTGGTACAGAGCTCCCATAGTATAACCCCAAAGCTAAAGACGTCACACCTTGTTACAGAAGTGCAAGTCCCATAGATTAGCACTGGACCATAATCCACAAATTAATGACCAAATTGGAAGTCAAATTCAGTAATAGATTGCATGACATACTTCTCATCTGAAGGCTCATTTCGCAGTACTTCTGGTGCCATCCACTCAGCCTAGAAAAAGATAGAGGGTGAAGTAATATGATAATTCACAGTGAGTACCGTGACTGTAAGGCAAAACATACCTAAAGAATATGGGATGGGAAAACAATAGATAATAATAGGCAAAACATACATTAGCAGGGCAGAAAATGATAATGGAAATACCTTGATTATATCAACAAAAGCCAATAAGAAAAGAGATGATTCAAAGTTAATTTTGATTATGATCTATCCCAATCAGTTAGCCTGAATATAAAATGATAACAACCAGATACAATTATTATAGTAAAAATGGATGAATCTGCAATGAAGTATGAGCTTACTGTTCCAGCAGTTGACCTCGAAGAGAGAAATGTACTGTGTTTTATACGAGATAACCCAAAATCACATACCTGAAATAACAGATGTCAATATATATAGCTTGTTTAACAGAAATAACGTTGCAGGAAAAAAATCAGGAATATTACCTTCACACCCCAATTTTTGTCAACAAGGAGGTTCGGTGACTTCAGATCATGATGTACTATCACAGGTGTGCAATTGTGCAAGTAATTCATTCCACGAGCCTGGAATCAAGATCAAATATGGAAAGAATACTATAAATATGGAAAGAATATTATAGGCGAAATATATAGGAGGAGAAAACTTAGACTAATAACAAAGAAAAATGAAACTCAATATGTGAATTCAACAGAAGTATACCACATCAAGGGCCATCCGCAAACGCCTTCTTTCATCTAACTGATTGTTGGGGCGGTGAATTAAACGAAACAAACTACCTCTGAGGAAAATAACATGATCTAAGTTTCTGGTTAAAACAAAGACGGTGTGTCTGCTATAAAAAACAATTAGTATGATTGTTGAAGAATATGGCAAATGAGGGTTCAATCAATAATCAATTATATGTTTTAGCCGTTAACTTTCAAGCCCAAAAGGACATATATTCCCACAAAATACAAAAACTCTTTTGACGTGTGGCCCTCAAAATCCATTAGGCTGCAGAAAGCTAGAACTTTGTTGCAAGAGTTACGTGCATAGAAACATGCCAAAGTATGAAAGAGTGACGTGCATAGAAACATGCCAAAGTATGAAAAACAGCATTTGATTACTGAGAATAAGATTTCGAGATTAAGTATTCACTCCAAATTTTGGTATTTATTGGAAACTAATGATAATGATGTCAATATATGTAAAATTTTGGAAATCATGTTTAACAGATCTTTGTCATTAGGCATCTTAATACTATGCCAACCCTTATGAAAATCATACTATGAATTTGCCTGCATATCTATGAATTTGCTGTACTGGGCACAGTAGACATCATATAAAATCAAGTCAGGGGTGTGGCTCAATATCACAATAAGCATACTAGATAACATCAAGTAGACAACTTATCAGTAATCTGAAAAGGCACGGAGGTCAAGACCATAAAGCCAGCGCCAAAAAAAGTGTGTAAACTTGAGTTATTGGGATATGCCCATCCTGCAGCCCAAAGAAACATGAAAAATAACTCAAAGCTCAGGTCAGGCCTGGGCTTATCTAAAGGATCTAGTTCATTCCAATAATTAGTATACGTGATGAAATGAACCATTGACAATGTTAGAAGATGCTATTGGAACTTCTAACACAATATATGTTATGGATATTGTTGCCCATGAAATAAGTGGAGAATAGGTTTACACAAACTAGGTGGTTCTTGCTAATATTCAGCAATAGAGATCATTTTAGAACTGCATTTACATTTTTCTTATTAAATATCTTATTTTGCTGGTGAACCCTACATTTGATGAAAACCATATTTGAGAATTCAACCCTGAATATCTCACAATCTATTCAAGCAATATGAAAGGTCATACCATAAGTGGAGGAGCAATATTGATATTAATGCTATATTTGTCTTCACTATGTCTTGCGAATAATTAAATTTAACAGTTAAAGCATAGAAGAGCCTCAAGAAGAAAAACGTTAACCATGATTATAGAAAGTTATCCAGTGGTTGACAGTTTCTACACAAGATCCCAGGGAAAAACAAGAAATTAACTAAAAGGATTTCTGATAAAAGCTATGGATATCTCACTATTCAAAAGATCACCATAAAAGATAAAATATAGAAGAGCCTCAAGAAGAAAAACATTAACCATGATCATAGAAAGTTATCCAGTGGTTGAAAGTTTCTACACAAGATCCCAGGGGAAAACAAGAAATTAACTAAAAGGATTTCTGATAAAAGATATGGATATCTCAGTACTCACAACATCAAGATCAGCATAAAAGAACAGCGAATGTGTATCAGGACAAAAAATACCTGTGGAGAAATTCGGTAACAATTGAAAGATTTGGCACACGAGTTACTGCTCCCATGAAAAGAACAACATTTGGATGTCGTAATCTTTTCATTATACGAACCTAGAGAAGAAGAGAACAATCAAATGATGAATTCAACTTAGAGCCAAAAATCATTTTCTGAAAGCATGTAACACACACCAAACAAAAAACAACATAAATTATAGAGAACAAAAATGATCAATAACTCAAAAGAATATGACAAAAAAGCTATATAGAATAATTCTAAGGCAGCTAAAATGATGTAATGCAACCAAAGACCCACAGAAGACTGTAGATAAAGTAGCAAGGACCATATCTCTGGAATGCAGCTACATAAAAATTTAGAGCCAATAAAAACATTGTATAGAAACAAAGTATGGTTTGTCCCTTCTATATAAGAAACAATACCTTAGGGCCCACTTGCATTGTGATGATCACATGATGATTGCACTTTGTGGGTGATAGGATGACATTCTAACTATATTACTTTGAAATTGGTGTGGTTATATGTTACGCGGAAAATGGATATCCACCATAATTTTCAATATAAAAAAAGCAAAAAATAAGGAAAAATAATATGCAACAGATTTACGTGATTCAGCCTAAAAACTTATTCCATAAGCGAAGACAATCTACAGGAAATTTTATTAATAAAAAAGAAGAAAAAATTAAAATAATAAAGACAAAACTCTAATATCACAAATTTTCATAAGAGACTAACTAATCTAATCGTTATAAGATATTTTTAAAAATTTTAATTTATATCTCTCTATCTTATTATATAAAATACTTAAATGAATAGAATATTTATAGGAGTAATTTAATTGAATTTGAGTTAAAATAAGACTGATTCAAATAATGATATAATCTACTAATCCATATCTCTTAGTAGGAGATAAACTCTAAGAAAGATCCGAACCATTAAACTATTTCCTAATATAAATTCTAATTTGATTTGTATTTTTTAGAAAATCTGGATTCAAGATACAACTAAATCAATAATCTCCATCTTATCTTAATTTTTTTTTAATTTAAATTTTCAATAGATACCTTCGTTATTGTCCTATAGTGCATGTTGGGGAGTCACAAGAGCGTCAAACCAAATCCATATAGTGAGCCAAACACCAAACCATCCCAAAAGCTCGAGCTCATGGGATATGGGTCTTTTTCACTATATCTATTGGACTCTATTTATCCAATATCCGATATGAGACTAATTCATCACACCTGACATTATAACAATCTCCCCCTTCAGGTGTGATTTGACCACATCAATTTAACACTCTTAATCAAGAACTCTTTTATTCGACCGCTTCCACCGTATCACCCATGTCCTTGCACCGGCCTCTAGTGCTTGCGCCCTTACATCGGCTTCTCGCGCCCATACTTGTGGGTTCGCCATCCTAGCACCAATGCATGCGCCCTCTCTGAGACCTCAAGTCGGCCTCGTGCAAGCGCCCGAGCCCTTAGGCCTGCACTCACGCCCGCATCCTCTCGCCAGTCTTTTACTATGAGATTAACATGCGACTCAATTCAGTCGCATCATTGTGGTAATTTTTTGTCTTAAGAGTTTGCACAGCTTCAAACCTGAAGCTCTGATACCACTTGTTGGGGGAGCCACAAGAATGTCAAACCAGATCCATATAGTGAGCCGGACACCAAACTATCCCAAAAGCTCAAGCTCATGGGATATGGGTCTTTTTTACTATATCTATTGGACTCTATCTATCCAATATCTGATGTGGGACTAATTTATCACACCTGACATTATAACAAGTGCAGCATCAAGAATTTTGAACATTGATCAAGCCTAAGTAAAATTAATCAAAATCACATTCATTAGCATAGATATCAGATTTCTTAAAATATAAATATTTATAAAAAAATCTCGTTATTTTCAACAATATCCTAAACAAAGTAAAATCATATATTCATGTACTTGATATGACGTGATACATTTGATTATTCGCAATGTGTATAATGCTCTTACTATCGCAAAAAATAAAAACATCTTAGAAGAAACCAATTTCACTTACCAAGTTTTTTAACTAGAATTTATTTGATAGCTTCTACAATCGATATATACTTGGATTGTATTTTAAATAATGTTATAATTGACTATAAGGCATATTTTCAGCTAATACAACCATTACAAAAAATGAAAAAATAATCGGTGAGAGATAATTGTCGATCAAAATCTTCAATATAGTTTAAACTGATATAACCAATAATTTTAAACTCTTGAACTGTATTTATATCAAAATATAAAATAACATTAAGTGTACGTTTGATATATCTCAATAATCACTTCATATCTTACTAATATTTTTTTCTGGATTTATTATTTAGCAATTAACAATATTAACTGCTTGTACAATATAAGATCTTATACACACTATAATATATATAGACTTTCCAACAATACTTGATAATGAAATATTCTCCATATATACATACTCCTAATCCGTACTACATAATTAAATTGAAAACTTACAGTGAATCATCAAATGAGTACTAATGGATTTTGAATTATTCATACCAAAATGAGAAATAATCTTTTCGCGATATTTTCTATATTTGAATTATTACTTATCATACTTTTAGTCTTGATTAATCTTCATATCAAAAATTTTTCTTGTAACATCTAAATCTTTTATCTCAATTTTTTTCATTTTATACTTCAAATAATTAATTAGAAATATATTTTGTGCAACAATAAATATATCATCAATATAATAAAATAATATAATAAATAAATAAATTAATGATATGTATTTTAAAATAGATACAACAATAATGGTTATAATGGATAAAATCTTATTCTAATATAAAACTATCAAATCTTTTGTATCATTGTCTTGGGGATTGATTCAAATTATTATTAAATTTGCAGATGTAATTTTTCTTATCTTTTTGAATAAACTATTCAAACTGTTGTATAAAAATTTACTCTTCTAATTATTTATGCAGAAAAGCAATTTTAATATCAAGGTATTTTAACTTAAAATTATGAAAAACAAGTAAAGCATGTAAAAAAACAAATAGATGTGTATTTAACCACAATAAAAAAAATTTTATTGAAGTCAATACACTCTCAATACCCTTTGACAACTAAACGAATCTTAAATTTCATATCATCTATCTCAAAAGAACTTCCAAAATACTCACTTGTAACCAATTACTATTTTACCTTTTAGTAATTTCACTCCGTCTCAAATATAACTCATTTGAAAAGAATTTATCTTCTCACTCATAATAATTTATCACTAATAAAAATTTTTATCGTGCACTATTTCTTTAAAAGAAGAAAAATCACCGTTTGTCTGTAAATAGAGTACAAACTATCATATTCTGAAAATCAAATCTTGCAAGTAACTTTGTGTTTTTTTGAGATTTTTGAAATGTAATATTCTCAGAAACTTCAACTTGATTCTCATAATTCGTTTGAGTGTTTGGTACACCTAGAATAATTTTTTTCTGAAAAAACAGCATGCTCTACCTCCTCCTAAATTATATCATTAGAATTTTTCTTTAGATATTTTAACATAACATTTAATTAAATACTACATCTCTCTCAATAATTATATTAATATATTAGTATTTCACAAACGATAATCCTTAACTCTTTTAGTATACAAAAAAAATATACTTTTCAAAACGTACATCTAACTTATCTTTGATGACATGTATGTAAACAAAATAATAAAAAATCTTTAAAAAAATAATTTGTAAAATCACTAATTCATACCTTTTCAGAAGATTTGCAACTAATGATCAAGGAGAGTAATTCATAATAAAATATATTGTGTTAACTGCTTTTGCTTATAAATTATTATCAAGATTAGTTACACTTATTATATTATGTATTTTCTCTAATAAAATTCTATTTATTTTTCCGATTACATCATTTTGTAGAGGTTTCTTGCAATGATAAAGTGACATTTAATATTTTCATTTTCGTTAAATTTGAGAAACTTTGTTAATTCATATTTATGGTTATTATTACTTCTAAGATATTTAATTTTTCTACTAGTCCTTATTTCAACTAAAATTTCTACCATTTAAAAAAAGAAAACATTTCAACTTCGTAATCTAAAAAAAAAATTCACATTTTTTTGAAAAAATCGTCAATAAAACTAACAAAATAACGAATACTAAATTTTGATAGAATAACAAAACACCACGCATCAGAACGAATATAATCGATCAAGCTTTTAGTATTTTAAATACTAGTATTACACTTTGGACTATTTATGATAGAGATCTTTCAACAGTTTTAGTATAATAAATACTAGTATAATTTAATTTATATAAGTTGAGATCTTTCAACAGTTTTCTTTTGTTGAATTAAGTCAAATATTATTCACTCATATACATGAGACGCATATATCATAAATGGGTCGTATTAAAAAAAACTCTCAGAAATTACTACTTTACGTTCAACGATTTTTTCTACAAACTCATATAAATTTTCATATTTTACGCTTTTCGTTACTATTAACGAGCATTTAGCAATCTTTAAAACTCCATCTTCAATAGAATATCTATAACCATAAAATTCAAAATATTCAAAGAAATCAAATTCTTTTTAAATAAAAAATATATCTAATATCAATAAGAATTCTAATAATATTATTAAATATTTTAATTTTAATTATTCCAATTTCAATAGTTTTACGTGAATTATTATTACCCATCAAAATTAAACTACCATTGCAAGACTTGTAATTTTTAAATTAATCCTTATTATGATACATGCGATTAAAAATAGCCAGAATTATGAATTCAAATACCATAATAACAATTAAAATTAGAACTAATAGATAAAACGTTATTTTAATCATCATCCGAACTACCTTCAACAACTAAAACTTGTACCTTATCTTATTCTTTAAACTGAGATTCTCTCTTTTTTTACTTTAATTTTTAACCCTCTTCAATTACGTTTTATTTTATTACAGTACCTACAACTCTCTCATTTAAATTTGGATATAGAACAACTTGATTTTGATTTTTTTTTTTTACTACGACCTCTACCAATCGGTATTTTTAAATATGACTCATCTCCTTCAGCATTTCCAATTATTTATTAAATAGAAGAGTAGTGAAAATATTGCCAAATTTTAAATTATTACCATAAATAAGAGTAATTTTTATATTTTTAAATGAAGAAAATAGAGACGATAATAAAATAATTGTTTTATCTCCATTTGCAATTTTAACATGAACGTTTAACAATTAAAAGATTAATTTATTAAAAATATTAAGATGATCAACTATATTTGTACTTTTTTTCATCCGAAAATTGAAAACTTCTATTTTAGGTGAACTTGATTTGTAATAGTATTATTTCTCCAATTTTTTCATAACTTTTAAGACGATCTCTTATCAAGAAACGGATAGAGTGCGTTATTAGTAAAACTGAATAGAATTATAATGTGCATTAAATTTCTAGTTCTCCTAAATATTTTTGGTAATATTTTCAAACTTAACATTCTCTGATGTACTTCTTAACTCTTGAGTAAAAATTACATGAACTCTTAATTGTCAAATAAGAAAGCTTAATTTTCATTAAATTTTTCCATATCTTTACAATAGACATCTTGAACCAAATTATAATACTAATTTGTTACATGTAAAATGAATATCTACCATAATTTATAATACAAAAGAAAAAAAAAAAAGAATAACATGTAAGAAATTTACGTGATTTGATTTACGACTTATTTCATGGGCGAATACCATCCAGAAAAATTTTTATCAATGCAAAAAAAAAAGGATTACAATGATAAAAATAAAAAACTAATATCACAAACTTTTATAAGAGACTTAATTACTTTATCCATCACAAGACGTTTTTTAAATTTTTTATTTATGTATCTTTATCACATTATATGAAACCTTTAAATGAATATAATATTTATAAAAATGATGTTATTGAACTTTTAGTCAGAACATGATACTGATTCAAATAGGAATCTGGCCCACTAATCCATATTTTTTAGTAGGAAATAAATTCGGAAAAAATCGAAATTATTAAATCACTTTCAAATATGAATCCTAATATAAATCCTAATTTGATTAGAACTCTTCGAAAAAATCGGATTTAATACATAACTAAATCAATAATTATATTTGGACCGGATGAAATTGGATAGTAGATTAAGATGATGTTCCTGGAAACATAGGGTTACCTAACTTCAACAATTTTGCTCCCGTGCCGGTCATTTTATATAGTATATTAATTTGGATGAGTTTGCAAGAAATTCTTAGTTACTAAATAAAATATGCTTTTCAAATTAGGTGGCTATTAGGTTCAGAAATACAAAACAACACTTCTCTACAAATGTAATGCCCATCCACTGCCACCTTGGCATAAGTTGCCCATTATCATGCCCAATATAGAAAGAGTTTGCTTTTCAAATTAGGTAGCTATTAGGTTCAGCATACAAAAGGACACCTTTCTATAAATGCATCATCCATGCATCATCATGCCCAATATAAACAGACTATCAGGAAAGTCATTTAAGAAATTTCAATAGGGAAAATCAAACTCATTCTCTATGCATTGCCCCTTCAATAGCACAATGTTTCCATTGTTGCACCAATGCAGACTAACTACCACAAAACCATGTTATAAACATCAACTAGCAAGTGACAATACAGATTATCAGATAAAAGAGTCTATAAATTGCCGGTCAATTGAAAAGGCATCTAAAAGAGATCATATCAAAGATGTGGCATACATCAAAAGACATGAAGTAGCTAAGAAATAAATAGTCACAAAACAGATTTGAGCTCTAAAATAATAGAAGCATTTGTATATCCCTGTTGAGTAACATAATGAAACAATAGAAGGCTGAATTACCTCACTGATAAATTCGTCCAGAGCATCACCAGAAATATCTTGCTGTAAGAACTTCTTAACAGCAACTTCCTAATGACAAAATGGAACATCACAATACAATAAACCTATGACATCAAATGTAGATAAAGGATAGGATTCAGATGCAAAAAACACTTCAGCACATATAAAAGCTGCACTCCAGGGTTAAAGCTATGCAAAACAATTATGGTTCCCTGTTACAATTTCTAGCAGATAAATGGATTGGTAAATGACACCGATCCCTAAAGCACAAACTTCGTTTCACTAGATGCTGTAATTAAATTACCGATTCATTTCCCTGTTTCATTGTCATATGCTAAGCCTTATCCCAAAAGGCTATGGAACACAATTCTAATTGAGAAGCCTCAACAAAAAATTATCAACAAATTTCTACAACTGTTATCAGGCTTGGTCTCTTTCAGAGGGAACTTTGGCACAAGAAGCCCACCCGCAATATTAACAGGAGCAATAAGGGCACAAATTACGTTAGCTGTTCTCACTTTACCCAAAAAAAAAAAAAAAACACTATCCAAAGTAACCTTTTATATCATACATGCAAGGCTCATCATGTAAAATACCTCAAATTGATTGCTGCACTTCATAGTCTTGGATAAAAATTACTGTGAAAAAGAATGTTTTTAAACAAAAGGTGTAAAACTCGGTTACAAATCATGGTAACCCCACCATGTACATTGTATTTGGACAAGTGGGTGCAACCATGCTAGTTGTTGATGCGAACTAATAAGCATTGCCCTATACATGTAAGATCATTACCTCCCCAAGACTCAGTATTATATTCACTGCTTGATAAAAACAAGGTTGGTTCGGCCAATCGAAATTACTATATGCACAGTTCATTACAATCTGAGTCACTCAAAATGCATACAGATCAGAAATCACCAACCTTTAACTCTATGTCCAAGATTCACATACAAGAAAGAATTGACACTAGATATAAAATACATGGATGAAAAAAGATCCTAGAAGAGAGTCAATATGTTATGATCCTGAATCCAATAAAGTCATTTAAAGTGGAAGTCCACAACGAAGAACCAAACCAAGCTGATCTGCACCTTTCAAATATATAGAAACGAGAATAGATGTTTGAATTCCCTTTTAAGTTTTTTGGATCATAAAAAAAAAAGACATACTTTTGAATTTCTTTTTCAGTTTGTTGGATGGCAGAAAACAGGCAGCCATAATATTCAAAAACATGGTGCAATAAGTGAGATATACATATTTCAACATCTCTATATCAAACATTCAGTGTGGTACTGACTAATAAGTGAAACCATACCACATGATACATATACATCACTATAAAAAAAAATCCCCAGAAAAAAAGCAAGAAAGACAACAGGAGAACAGAATGGAAATGGTAACATATATATGTTTTTCAAAGGCACAAGACAACTTCATATACTCAGAAGAAACTCACTAATATGATTCATATGAATCAAAAGCCACAAAAGAAGCTCAATCTTGGGCCATAACAACTATTGGAAGATTCAGGAAAGCAAGTGTATCCAAAATCATGTCCAAAAGATTTGCCAGAAAATTATATTTAAGAAAGTCCTATACAGAGGTAAGTTCCAGCAGGAAATGATGTTGAAAGAAGGTCCAAGAAGTTAGGTTCTTATTCAAAGAAACCATCCATTCAGAGCACCTAAAATGATCCCCTCAACTATTACCTTAAATCATTTGTATTTTTCACAAATCTAGCAAGTGAAATTATAACCATACAGAAGACTAAATGAGTGATACTTCAAGAACATGAGGCCAAAATTTTTTTAAGCCAACTTAATGCAGGTTACAGAGAACTTAAAATATACAAAATAGTTTTGCATGAAAAGAAATTGAACTTAGAGCATACAATAGCCTGATAGAAATCTCCATGGAGTCCAGCGTGAATAAACATACAAAAAGGAATCAATGGCCAGCTCCTGATTAAAAGGTTACCAGTCCAAATAACCAAAGAGATTACACTAGAGATAGAAAGGGCTCACCGTTCCATGCCATTCTCCATGATAAACCTCTCCAAAGGATCCTAAAGAGAAGGAAGATGTAGTTATAATTTCGGAAACCAAATTCCATAATGCAAATAATGCCTTCATAGAGTTTTAAAAATATAAATGTGAGACAAAGTTTGATAAATATGAAAATACTATCTCATACCTAAACCTATGCGCTCACCCAGGAGAATGTCTTCCCACAGTATCTCATATTCTGCAACATCCTCAAGAGGAATATCAGATTTTGTGCACTCAGTGCCAGTAGATCTATGAGAAACTCTTTCTGTTTCTTGATGAGTTGGGCTAACTTGATGCTCCTGCACAAGACTACCATCTTGTAGACTATCAATTCCTACTTGTGCATTTGCCACTGTATAATTTTCATTTTTTAGAGGAATGCTCGAATCCTGACAAGAGCTGGATGCACTTTGTGATAAGGTAGAGTTATCAGGATGCTCATATTGCCTGCTGACAGCAGCCGTTGTAGCTACTACTGCTGCGGCAGTAGCTGTAGCCGCTGCAGCAACAGGAACTTCCATATTAATATCAGAGCTAGATTTAGCTGCTGCAACAACCATTGAAGATGCAACTACAGCTGCTGTTGCAGCAGCAGCAGCAACAGGCATGTTTCTTATCAACTGTTGGGGAATCTCTTGCAACTGCACAACAGAAGCTTCAGAATGGGGTAAGCAAGGAACACCATCTGCTTCTCCAGAATCAGGAGGAGGATGAAGCCCCAAACCTTCAATGGGTTTCAAGGGCTTCAGCAGCAGCCTAGACGGAACCCCCTTCTGCTGCAAATTCTGACTGGGCAAATGAGGCAAAAATGCGCCTAGACTGATTTCAAATTGATTTTTATTTCTCACCTCATTATTCCTCTTTTTCAGTTCATCTCTGTCATCAGAGACATCCACACTAGCCACAACAGGATCTGGATGTTCTGTATAAATTTCAAAAAACAAGTTAGGAGGTGCAACGACACCACTCTCAAGCAACAAATCATGAAGCTTCTGAGCCAATTGTGGATTTTCTTTAGTAGCTTCAATCATGTACTGTGAAACATCCTTTACTTTCATTCTGCGGACAGCAGGAGAACTAATACCCTCTGTCCAAGAAGGAGATCTTGCAAGAGCATGTGGCTGATATGACCTGATATATGGTTCAGGAGCTACTGATACATCATCACTTTGATGACTTAAAATCTCACCAGATGATTTGTCACTTGGTACTTGGATTTCGATAGTCTTTAACTCACTAAAGCCAATTCCACCACTATCCGAAGCATTTAGACCACCTAACATGGGTTTCTTGCCAAAGGGCTCAATCTCAGAAGAACAACCCATGGAACTTGAGAAACTACTGCTAGAGGAACAAGGGTTAACCAGAGAGAAAATTTCCTCGAAATCTTTTAATGGTCCTGCGCCATCAGAAGGAATGAGGGTACCAGGATCTGCCACCAGATCAACAATGTACTCCCTGCAATTTACGCCAATCAAATTCTTGAAGTTCATTGAGTTATTACAGCTTTTAAATAACATGTCAACCAAGATATATTCATCTTTTCCACTGCTCTAAAATGTTTAGGTTAACCTAAACATTTGAAATGAAGGACATAGAATCTAGATACAAGAAACATGCTTAACCAGCTTGGTAGCAGATCAAAATTGGAAAAGTTTGATAGAGGACCATCCAGGATGCAGGATGTGTGGTATGTCACTTTATATCTAGAAGAACTATCAAATCTAAATAACTACAAATAAGAAAATATATTCCACTTTTCTATATCTTTGTGAACTAGTAAATCTAAAATAACTTCAATTAAGAAAGTGTACCAAACTTTTCACAAGTACAAGCATGGTGCAACAAAGGAAAAGAGTACCTTCCATCACTAAATTTTACAATGTTCAGAGCACCATCATCTGACCCAGTGTATTGTTGCCCTTTAAGTAATTGGCATGGGATCCCCAAACTATCTGCCAAAACCTAAGCAATGATTTGAATACATCAATTAACTCATAAAACAAACTTATTTTGAAAATAATTTTGCAAAATTGACCATGATGTTATTCAAACACGTCTATCTGCATGAAAAATCTTAGTTGACTTATAAGCACTTCAGTTATGAAACAAATGTTGCAATTACTTCCATGATATGCAACTTTTGTAAACTATATGCATAATCCAGTATACATTATGGTTAGAGTGCACTATTCCATATCAGATGACATTCATTAGCAGAGTCTAACAGGTTAGAAGAAGAAATACAAGCATGAGAAGTATAAGCTTAATAATATTTTAAACATTTTCTAGCCTAAATGTTGTATATTCTCCGGCTCTTTCTTCACTCTCTTCCATCTTTTCTCTCATTCTATTTTATTTTTTATAAAGTCTTGATTTTAAAGAGTTCAAAATGTCTAAGCATGCATTCAACTTGGGAACACGTGACAAATTCTAAGGGATATAAGCAAATGTCCATGGAAATTTAGTTGTAACTATTAAAGAAAATGAAAGAAAGTAGGGCTCAAAAATCCTCATTGGTTCAAGACTTAAAAACATGGTTGCACTGTAATATCATCCAAATACTTGAAGTTTTGGATTCATTACAACCCATAAAATCCAAAAACCCGAATAGCAAACCAACATAATGTAAACGGACTGGAGTCCAGTCTGTGTAGAAGTAGTATTGAACTAGAAGTCCTTTCTCAATAAATGTAAGAGACAAAGAAAAAGGATTGTAACAAGTACTTCTAATCTCAAAAGAGCATTAAAGTGAAGTCCTCATCATAGATTAATAAAATCCTAGTTTTAACATGATATCAAAGCTTTCTGAATTTTGGTAAGCTAAGAGTAACATCAACAGCCAGAAGATAGTTGAAAGACAAGATTGCAAGCCATACAAAGGAGGAAGTTTGTCGATCACCACTATAAAGTTGAAAAGCACCAGAATTATCTCCTATGAACAAAGTTTGTGGAGATCTATCTCAAACCCCCCACGAAACTCAAGTATCTAATAGAGGACTCACCAAAAAATCACACAAAAATAGAGGATAGGGAATTAGAAGAATTAAATATATTTTTTCTTCTTTCAAAATTGTTTCAATAACTTGACTAGTTTTTGAAATGAAATAGAGTATTACAAACTAACCAGAATAGAGGAGAGTAAGAAAAATCAAGAGTAGCAAAAAAAATACAATTTTTGAATGGACTGGACTCTCGATATGAACAGTACAAAACCTAATTTCTAATTGGGAGTGTGCTACTTCCATTAAAAGAAATCTATGAAAGATTCCAGCGATTGGTACACTCTCTTCCACTAAGAAGACATAGGAGAACATTCAATCATAATTTTAGTAGGGGACCCAATATATAGCAAAAGAGAAACAATAACTTGAGAAAGAGAAAGAAGAGGCATTGTTGTCAAAGGAAAAGGCAAAAGCAACTTGAGATGTACCAAGTGTGGAAAGCAAGGACATATTATTGACAAATATTGATTGGCAATAGAAAAACAACCTGAGCAAGTAATATTCAAGTTGAGCATTATGCATAAATAAAATCTAATAGGAAACAACAAGTAACAACCACAAAATCACATATAACCATCTCGAAGGAAGAGTGTGACCAATCGATCAGAAAAACAACGTTTCTCTTATTAAAAAGGAAGAATCCTCTGGTCAACTAAAGAAGCTCCTAGATCATTGATTTAGGAGCTTTTGGTTATATGACATATAACAATTCATGCTTCAAACACTTGGTGAATACACACCTACAAAATTTATGACTTTAGCAGATGGAACAGCTTTACCAGCCACTGAAAAGGGTAATATTCATTTATTATCATTTAAGCTCTCCTTTTTTTTAATATTTCCAAATTTTTAGTTAATCTTCTGTTAATTAGACAATTAACCAAGAACTTGAATTACTCAATAACTTTTTATCTCACACATTATTTTTTTTAGAATCTTCACACAAGAAGAAAATTTAGTGGGTTATTGAAAATAAAAAATTCTATATCTTGAAGAATGAGATATTAAGCTTCATGGTGTGCCTAGCTCAATAAGATGAAGTTGTTAAATAGCACTATAGGCTTAGTCATCCATCAATTTATATTCTTAGGTTATTATTTTCTAATACTAAGTTATTTAGTAATTAGTTATGTCAAGTATGTAAGCATGTTAAACAACATGGATTAGTGTATAAAACTAGTGTTAATTCCTTTCAAATCATTTATAATGATGTGTGGACCAATAGAGTATCATCTTAGAATGATTATAAGAAATTTGTAACTTTCATAAATAATTATACAAGATTAACATAACCTTATTTGATAAAAAAAAACATAAATATTTGAAGTTTTTCAAATCTTTTATAAAGAAATTAAAAATTAGTTGAATGCCAACATCAAAACTCTAAGAACATTTAATAAAGAGGAATATATGTCCTCAAAATTTTATTTTTACCTGAAAAACAATAGTATCTTATCTTAAATCACATGTACTTATACAACTCAACAAAGTAGTATTGTTAAAAGAAAACATATATTAAAAGTTGCAAGAGCTCTATATTTGAAAGGAATGTATCATCATATTATTGGAGTAATGTAGATCTCACTGCATCATATTTCATAAATAGGACATACACACAAAAATTGAATAATAAGAATTCTTTTGAAGTTCTATACATAAATAAAAACTATTTTCATTTACCTTTGAAAATATTTGGATGCTTATGTTATATCCACAACAAAAATTTATTAAGAGATAAGCTGAAACATAAGTCAGTTAACCACATTTTTTCGAATATTTTAGAACTCAAAAGTGATATAGATATGTGATATAGATATTACAATCCTAAAACTAATAAAATATATGTCTCTAATGTGAAATTCCATGAAAAAGTGGCTTATCATCCTAGTAAAGTATAAAAGTTTCAAGAGGGTGTAACATGTAACCAAGACAGATCGATATATAGTATTACCCATCTCTTCATAAAGCACAAAAGATATAATTGAGCCAACTAATAACCAATCAAAGAAAATACTAGGGTACACCAGAACAAAGAAACAAGGTGCGTTCCTAAATCAAAATCACAACCAATCATTAGGTATATCTCATACTCCTCTCTAATACCTTTATATAGGAAATTGACCCAAGCTTTGACAAGAGACAAAATCGTCAGAACAATGGAAGAAGCATTAACAAATAAGAAGTGGAGAGAAGCAATGAAGCTTGAGATGAATGCTCTACATAAGAGTCAAACTAGGAAGTTAGTATCAAAACTAATAAATAAACTAGTAGTGGGATACAAGTGGATATTCACCATACAATACAATGTCGATGGCAGTGTAAAGATGTTTAAGGCAACAAGATTAGTTGCTAAAGGATACTGAAACACATGATGTAAACTTCTTTGAAACCTTTTCACTAGTTGTTAAACTAAATTAAGTTAGAATAATCCTCTATCTTACAATAAATAGAGGCTAAAATTTATATCAACTATATGTTAAGAATGCATTTCTTCATGGATATCTACATAAGAAAATTTATATGACAGAACCACCTTAATTCAACTTAGGTAAAAAAAAGGACTAGTTTGCAAGCTCAAGAGATCCCTTTATGGGCTAAAACAACTTCCAAGAATTTGGTTTGAGAAATTCAATTCAAGACTAGTAAGCTATAGCTTCAAAAAAAGTTAAGCTGATTATACAGTAATTGTCAAAAGATATTCACAAGAAACTATAATTTTGTTAGTTTATATGGATGATATAGTGTTGACAGAAGACAACATAAAAAGGATGAATCAACTCAAGAAAATTTTCGAACTCCAAGTTTGAAATAAAAAATATAGGAAAACTGCACTATTTTCTAAAAATTGAAATAACACACTGACATAAAGGGTTAGCTTTGTCTCAACAAAAATATATATTTGACATGTTAAGGGGCACAAGCTTGCTACGTGGCAAGCCAACCATGATTCCAATGAATCCAAATACAAAATTATACACAAACCAAGGTAAACTGCTAGAAAATCTAGAGATGTATAGAAGATTGGTAGGCAAATTTATCTATTTGACAATAATCAAGCTTGATATTAATTATGTTGTAAAAATAATCAGTTAGTTCATAAAAGAACCAACCAAGCCTGATTTAAAAGTTACATATCAAATACTAAAATACCTCAAAGAAGCACCCAGACTTGGTTTAATCTATAAAAAATAAGAGAAAATGAATATATGAGCTTATTATGATGCAAATTAGGTAAGCTCACCTGTGGACATAAGGTCTACAACAGAATTTTGTATAAATCTTGGAGAAAAATTGAGCAATTGGAAACTAAAAAATAAACAGTGGTAGCTAAACCAAGTACGAAAATAGAGTATAGAACAATTGTTCTTACCACATGTGAAATCATATGACTAAGTTGATTCCTTTATAAGTTGGGATATCATGTTGAATAAACTCCTCAGCTTTTATATGAGGATTATTAAGTAACATTCCATATTACAGATAATTTTGTGTTTCATGAAAAAACTAAACATATTGAAGTGAGACTTCACTTTGACAAAGAGAAAATGGAAAATAAAGAGCTAAAACCATCATATGTCAAGACAGAAAACCAACTAGCAAACATTTTTCAAAAGCTTTGAATTTATAAAAGCTGGGAAGAATCAAAACCAAGGTAGACATGTATGACATATACAGCTCAGTTTGAGGAAAGATGTTAAAGAAAGTGAAAGAAAATAGTACTGCAATACCATCCAAATACTTTGAGTTTTGAATTCATTACAATCCACAAAATCCAGAAGCCCAAATGACAAACCGACATAATGTAAACAAACTAAAGTTCAATCCGTGTAGAAATAGGATTGGACTAGGAGTTCTCTCTCTATATATATGTAAGAGACAAAGATCAAGAGTTGTAACAAGTACTTCTGATCTCAAACAAACATTAGAGCGTAGTCCTCATCATAAATCAATAAAACCCTAGGTTTAGCAGTAACTTCAGTAAAGATAATATATACACAATTATCTTTAGATAGTTATGCTTTAATTAGACCATCATTTATATTTCTTTGTTACTCATGCAGTAAATTTATTTGTTTTTGCAATATGTAAATGTTAAAATTTCTACTGTACATTTTTGTACTCCGTCACATTTCACAAGACAGCCCACAAAGTAAGTATATTTTAACAAAGACCAAAAATAGATATCTAAGATAAGTTACATCAATATAAGACCCATTGAGATGGTGTAGACATGCAATAAAAGCAAAGTTTCTTTCTCAAGGCAAAAAAGATCAAATTTCTAGTAAAGCAAAGGAGGTAAAGTTCATGAAGCGTAACATACAGAAACATGGAAAGGTGTTTCACATTGAAAGAAAAGCCTTGCGACAAATGTTGTAGAATGGAATAAGAATCAAATCATACTCTAGAATAGACCAAATTGAGTCAATCGCTGATATTGACATTGAATAGGGCACAAATCACAGTAGTCAACGAAAGAAAGGACTATTTTGCTGTTGAGGTCGTTACTGACGTGAAACACATTGACAGAATTTTGTATTCTACTTAAAATGAGATCAAGGTTGTCCTCCTTCTATAAAACGCATTAATATTATGGAGTATAAGTGCAGTTGTGGTTCCCATCAGGCCAAATGACACAATTGCATCATAAGTTCATATCCAAAAAGTCAGAAATTTTGTACCTACAATATCCAAATGCTTGCTAGATATGCATGCCATTCAGAATTTCTTGAATATTTATCAGAACTTTACCCATGAATAAAAACGAGATAAATGTTCTTCCAATCTCTTTCAAGTCAGGCGTATAAATCTCGCTCGTCCAATTTCAGTTAAAATAGTAAAATGCTAATGTTCCAGACAATGAATTCCTCGCAAATTCAGTGCAGGTAAATTCAGGCGTTGATTGTCAATAATAAGCATAATCATCTGAGATCAAGTAATAAAATTGTAAAAATAATTTTTGGACCTAGACAAATGATGCTTAATAGATACCATACTGTATGATATGTATTATCAAAAAATAAGGACAACTAACCTTAAATAACAATGCACGATGACGAGCCAAACCAATAGTTAAGTGGCCAAGGGGTAAAACCATGTTTCCTGAACTTGCTCTTAGGCAGTTGCTCAACTTTCTGCATGATCTCAATACGCTATTTGGATTACAAACTGTTCCACCCATATGGTCAGAAACCAAGAGAGCAAGTCTTCGCACCAAATCACTGCTGCCAAAACCTAGTACTTCTGGCTTCGACTCTAGGGCCATTACGAGGGCCTTCTGCTCAAGTTTTAGAAGTTCAGTATCTGTTACCTTATTCACCAATACAGCTTCCCAGCTGATATTGTCAGACACTGCTGTTCTTTGTAGATCAACAAGTGAAGGCATTTTTACCAAATTAGACTCAGTTGGAACACCATAAAGATCATAGAAACCATCCAAGATCTTATCATCATAGCTAAGGGCATTGTAATTCTGTGAAGCACAAAGAAACCTATTGCATGAGACAAGTCAAGGAGAAAATTAATACACACGGGAGAATAACTAGGATATTGTAATTGAATATGTTTAAGACTAAAATATTCATGCCATAGAAAAGGCACAATGAAGAAAAAAACATAAGTAATAGGACATGCTATCATTTTAATCACCAGAAAGTGAGACAAGAATGCTAACCAAAAACAACAAATCATTTTGTTATTGACAACATCAAGGTTGAAAACATCAAAGTTGCATAAATCTTTTTGGTGAGTCCCAGCATAACTGTAGCGAGAACACAGCGGAATTAGATGTGTCAAAGCATGACAAACTAAAAAAAACTCTATCCCAGTACCCTAAAATGGAGTTTCTTTTCTTATTAGCAAAGATAGATGTTCATAGATCAAAAGCCTAATAAAAACTTCTTCCTGAAAGTGAAACAAAGAATGATGTGGAAATACATAAGAGGGTTTGATTCAATGGAATAACTGATTACCTGAAAGTTTGTCAAATTTCCATTATTGAGTCATACAGATATAGTTTGCAATGGCAGATTAGTAGTTATAACCACAAAGCTCTAGACCAATTGCTTCAGGTGTTGTTCAAAATTTGGAAATGCTTTTACTTTTTATTTCTGTTAATCTTGAACATAACCAAGTGGCACGGATGAGACTGAGCCTTTAGTGGTAGACAGTAGACTTGGATAACTATTCTTTATCGAATATAGTCCATTATAGAAGACCTTATTTTATATCTGAAAGGCAATCAAATTCAAAAGGCCATCACTGCCATTTTTTCTTGCCATGTTTTCTTTTTTTACACACATTTTTTATTTATCCAGCATTCATATCTGTAGGAACAAAGCCTTGAATAGCTTGAAAATTCTTATGAGAAACCGAGCAGCAAATGGTTACGCCAAGATGCGCTGCAATAGGTTCATACCAGCCAGTGCTACATAAAACTAGGCCAAGAATGGTTGAAGTTGATGATAAAAAATAAAAATAAAAAAACTTGCAGCTGCAGAAATATACTATCAAGCTGTTGTGAAAGAAAAGAACCCGGGATCTTGCCATGGAATCAGAGGCACCAGACATGCAATTGGAGGCAACATTGTTGTGACTTGGAGAACTGAAGTGACTCAGAAGAAAGGTTTGAAGTTCATCAAGAAGATCATTCTACAAGTTGGTCTGAAGATACTTATGAATTTTCATGGGAATGGCCACCTGATGAGCGATAAACTACCAGTTAAATTACCAGGACAATTTACAGATGCCTTGTGGACAGAGTAACATGTATAGAGTTGCAAATGACTATGAGGAAGCGATATGGTCCCCCTAAAAGGGGAATTCTTCTGAAGGTTGGGCCAACAAAAGTTAACCATGGAGAATTTATTTAGGTAAGGATGGGGAGGCAAAATTCATTCAGACCCCTTTTGCCAACAGACATCTTAATCAAATGACCTTATTGCCTTTAAATGTCATTACCTTGTCCGTTTGGCAGTCCATTTTAGTTGCTATAGTCCTTCATACGAATGCACACAGCATTTCCACGAACAGTATGTTTCAATCAACTACGCAACCTAGCTTGTTGTGAAAGTAGAAAGTAAAATAAAAAAGGGGAACTTAGAAGTCCGTACGTTTGGTTGTCAAAAATTACAGTAAGATTCGTTAAGATAAAGGCTTCACTAAATGAACACAACAACCCACATCAAGGGCATGCATTTGGTTGAAGACTTTGTTCAGGAAAATTGAAAACACTCACTCACCAATAGTTTACCAACAAAACCAAAAAAGAAAAGCACGAATATAATCCTACCTAAAATTATGGCTAAAGAGAAGAAGAAAAAGAACACTTGTAACATCGCATACGAGAAAAAAGAGGTGCATAACAAACCCAATATCTGTACGCAAGGACTTCGGCTGGAGTATTCTCGGGAGGAAAAGACCCCAAACTGATCTGCTTCACTGCCTCAATCTGCACAGCCTCGGGATCCTCTCTCGCGCTCAGCTCAAGAGCAAGCTGTATCTGGTACTCCTCCTCCATCTCCGGGTCCATCCCCCTCCTCTCCTCAGCCCCAGACCCCAAATCCCTCCTCCCGACATCGCCATCTCTAGTCTCCTCCCTCGAGGCCGACGAGGACCCCGAAGACGGCGCCGAGGGCGTGCCTACCGAAGAAGAGGCGTGCTTGCTGGCCACCGAGTTCAGCCAGCTCGACAGGTTGGTGAAGGGCTTCTGCTCCCCGGCGCTGTCCCTCGACGGCGGCGATCTGTCTGCCTCCTCCGCCGCCTGACCCGGCACGATGTGGAGCTTCTTGAGAATGTTCTTCATCGATCAAATCCTCAAAACCCCAGCAAAATCACCAAAATCCCAATCGGAAAAGATCGGAATGCAAATGAAGTGATCGACGAAAAGCATCGGGAGAGTGGGAGGGGCTGGTTGACTGCGAGCGTGCACCGATTGCTCGCACGGGGCAGGAGGAATGGGCAGGGTTGTCGGTATCGTGGGGTTGCTTTTTTTATTGAGATGGATCTTCGGGTCTTGTAGGTATTTCGTCGAATAATTTGACTGCGGGAGCTGAGTGTGGGGCGTGACGTGGGGCCACCCGCCGAACCGGTTGGATTTTCGGCGGCGGGTTGTTGGGGTATTTTACTGTTGTACGCGCTGGACAATGGGGTTCGGCTGTTGCGTTTTATGCGTATTTGCCCCTTGGTGATTCTGGAATCTTGTTACAAGCCCGGTATATTGATATTTGCAAAGATATCCCTGTAGAATATTTATATTTATACATATTTTTAGATCTGTTTGATATATTTCTATTTTTTCATCATCTGGGTAATTTTTCTAGCATGAATGTGTAGATGTTATGATTGTATCTTTCCAATGAAATTAATTGGAGATGAAGTATCTCTAGTCATGGAGCTTTTGTTTCATAAATCTTAATATTTATTATATTTAATGTCTGTTTGGTGTGTTTATTGGTTGATTGTCAACTATATTCATCAATAGTGTTAATTACGTTTTGTAATTGATTTGATGATGTATTAAGATATATTTGCTTAATATATTTAGATATGAGAAAGTCAAATTAAAATAAAATTAAATCTATCGGCGAAAATATCACAAATATTAAATTTTCTTTTTTTTTCAATGTTTCAAGCAACCCTCTCGTCAACAAGCTTTGTAGGCCATCAAAAACTGAGGGTGAATACCAATCAAAGCTCACATGTGTCGAGAAATCTGCGCTCCTTTTTGTATTGTCCTATGGCGATGATTAGTTAGCCAAGGAAAAAAATTAGATGAGGATTTTCTAAGCGATGGATTAATAACTTTCAGTTAATTCTTTCTGAAGGACTTCTCTAATTCGTTTCCTGAATCTGTGTTTCTGATTTAATTAGCAAAAAAATAGATATATTATTCGATCATAATAAAAGTAATGCAAGTACAAAAAACAAACAAAGGTCCATTGACAACATATATAAACAAATTTCCAAATCTTTTTCTCTTAAAAATAAATTCTCAAATACCTTTACATGAATCCCTGACTATTTATTTATGTTTATTCCGAAAGGTTTATATTTATTTCAAAAAGAGTCTCTTGCATATTCCTGTTTGTAAATCGTGGAAATTGTATATAATTTCTAAAAAAATTTAAAAATAAATATAACTCCTATAAGCTAAGTTATAAAAAATTCCTAAAGTTTGAACTTCCTGTTAAATAAATAAATATTTCGTGAATATTTTTTAATGACTTAAAAAGTTATAGAAAATATTAGAAATGCTCTTGCAGCCTATAAAAAAAATATATTGATTTAACTAAAATTAAGATTTAATCAATTCTTAGAATGATTTCATTTTCAATGGTCAAATTTTATGTCTCAACAATGATTGATTCACGTTTATGAGTGACCAAAAAGCTTGGTTTTGAATTCAGATAATTGTTTCAAAGCTCCAGTTTGAATCTTTTAATTTTAGATGATTTTGGAGTTAAAAAATTGTAACATTTAAGTGAGCAATAATAATTTTTTATTTGATTTCAAACATTTCTTTCTGGTCCAGAATTGATCTCCATGGCAGTTTGAAGAGATATGAATTGCTAGTCGTATAAGAAGCTTGTAGAGATTTTTTTTTTATATGATTTATGTTAAAAGTTAATCAACCAAGACGAATGATAAAATATTTTTGTAATCATGACTAATATCCAAAAAGTTATATAGAATTTTTAACTATTAGAAAAATTATATATAATTTTAGCAATTTTCAAGAAGGTATATACATAAGCTGAAATATATAGAATTTTGTACATACAACACCTTAAAAAATCTAAATTATATATTATGTATATTTGTTTATAATTATGTATATTTTTTTATTTTAACGAAATTTAGGTCATTTGAATTCATTTGATTAAAAAAGAAAGCATATATGATTGACTTAAAAGATAAATATTTAACTCAATATATTTTTCTATCGTTGAAAGTGATATTCTATACACAAAGAAAATAAAATTTGTATTTAAAATTTTAAATTAAAAACTCATGTTTTTCTTGTAATTGTTACTGAAAATTTTTCCAAATTTCATCTTATATTTTTCTCTAATATTGTTGTATTTATAAAAAAATTTTAACAATATTTTGATATTTTAATTATAAATATTATAAAATATATTTGATATATTTTTTGTAAAAGATAATTTTTTTAATTTAGGAACTTACAATCTCATTGAAAAATAAACGAAAAAATTATATAAAAATAAAAAAATATACAAAGTTTAGTTATTTTTTAAAGAGTTGTAAGTAAAAACTCGAAAGTATGCATGGATGTTATTCCGTAATTTATAGGCTGAAAAAAGACCAAAAAAACCACCGCTTTCCATACTTTCCGGCTCTCACCCACGCCCCCATCCGTTCCCAATTCCCAATCTCCGACCCTAGCTCTCCTTCTTCATCTTCTTCTTCCTCCTTCTCCTCCCTCGATGACTGCCACCGCCGGCCGCTAGAACCCTAATATCCCCAAATTAGGCAGAACCCGGACCAGATCAGGTCCATGGAGGTGGTCCTTGGCGGCACCTGCACGTGCGGTGGCGGAAATGGGCGGGAAATCTGTACCTCCTGCGGTAGGGTCCGCCGGAACCCCACCGGCAACCCAGCCTCGTCGGAAACCGTGGGGATCGGCATCGGCGAGGGAAGCAGCGGAATCCACCTCTTTATCCCCAGGTTGATCGCTGGCGTGCTTTCCGGTGCCCTCACCGGCCTGTTCGCTCTCGGTATTCCAAAAAAGAGGACATTTTTTGTTGAGATAGAGGAGTTGTCGTTGGGTTTTGGGAATTTGTGGTCTCTGATCTTTTAATGGGTTTTGGTATTGGTGTTTGGTTGCTTGTGTAGCTGGAGCTTTCACTGGGGCGGTTACTGGGGCGTTGGCTGGGAGAGCGTCAGATAGCGGTGTTATTCGGGGAGCTGGTCTGGGAGCTGTTGCTGGAGCTGTTCTTTCTGTGGAGGTCTTGGAGGCTTCCCGGGCTTATTGGTGCTCTGAGAGAACTGGGTCTCAGAATACGTCTTCTATGGTCTGCATCTGCTAACCTTTAAAGTTCTTTCGTTTTTTGGTCAATCATGTGCATCACAGCTAAAAGTGTAGTTGTTATGATCTTATCACTTGCTATTTTGATTGATAGGGTAATGCGTCATGTTAAATTTTTATTTTGATTATTTCCTTTATTTGTAATTACTGAAGTCGTTCGGACTATTTATAAATTTTCTGAACTAGTGCAATCTATGGCAATTTGAGATCTCTCAGTGATATTGCACTGAAGATTTTTTACATTGGTTATTTTCTTAAATTGATGTACAATATTAAGCTGAGCAAAAAAGATAATCAGGAGGACCTAAAGTTTGTGTTGTCTGTAAATTCTAACATATGACATATTTAAGTGGCAAGGGCGGAGCTGAAAGATATTTGAGGAAAGAAGAACGTGATCATCAAGGTGCACCCAGCATGAGTTGTGTACATGGGCTAAACAACTCAAGCTTCATAAATAACCTGTGAATGATCATGTTTTTCTCTATTGTAGGTGGAATTTGGAGGTTGTTTAAAACCTGATCATACTGAACGCCAACTTGCTGCACATCTTTTTGTACTATTAGTGGCTCTTGCTTCATCTATGTAGTTCCTATGATATTTGCCATGCATGTTTAAATGTGTCATTTTTTTTATTATTGGCCATAATAGGCAAATATATGTGAATGACCCTACCTGTTTTGTTTTTTTTCCCTTAAATGTGAATGATCCTAACTTTGAGCTTCCCTGCTTTCCAGGCAGATTTCATCGAGGAGCTTCTTCATGGTCATTTGCTGCAAGACCATGTTGCACCTGCTATGTTCAGAGCATACCGATGGCAGGTAGCCAGTTTTGTTTACTATCAATTCTTGTATCTCTTAGCTTTATATCATTGACTGGGAGCATATATGACTCTTTATTCTGCATTTCCAGCCTTTTTTAGCTTTTACACTGGACCTAGCCCAAATTAAATCTGGTCTCAAAACAAAAGCTCAACTCCAGTTCTAACATAGCACCACCTTGCCTTAGCCTGCCAAACAAAAGTTGGTTAAGAGAGATCATAGGATTGCACGGCCGACTAATTCTCAGCGACATGCTAGCTTTGTCTAGTCTAAAACCTCAGCTAGGAATATTGTCTTCAGGCTCATAAGGAATGGTTATGGACCATTTTAATTTCATGTCTGTAAGCCTAGGAGAACATGGACCTGATGTCATAAGCCAACCTGCAATGTTGGGTGTTGAAACCCCAGTAAAATGTAGTTTTTCCACTTTCTTTGAGGAAATAACCAAAGAATATTATTTGGTGGATTGTTGTATCTTCAATGATGAAATCATGAAACATTATCTTGAGAATGCTTCTATCCATTAGTGGAAATCAGTGTTTGCTACTTTCATTATCACATGAAGGGTTAATAGTTGAGTTAGTACTTTCATTATCACATGAAGGGTTAATAGATGAGTTAGGTTAGGTTCCGTTATGGTTCTTAGCCATTAGGCAATATAATTAGTGGTTTTAATGGGCCTATGGGTTAACTTATGGCCCAGGCCATTATTTTTTTGTTTTTCTTACCAAGTAGTTTTTGGTCAGTTTATAAAATTGGGGTTTCAGAGGGTGAGAGGACAGAATTTGGAGTCTGTGACATCCAGGTTATAAAAGGAGAAGACTAATGATAAACTAGACAATCTGTTATCTCTGAAATACAAAAGGCTCCCCTCTTTGCTCTATGTAATTTTCAGTATATTCTTGCTGAAGTTTCTTTTTCCTTTTCTCTTTCTTCAGAGTTACTTTGTACTAAACTATCAATCATGTTAGTTTTGGAGGTTTGCCTCTTGCTCTTGGTACTATATTTGCTACTGATGATTGTCCTTTAGAAATAGCGGACAAGATATATTTGAAATTAAGGTCTGGCATAATTTTATTGTCCTTTAGATTTTGATAATAATCAAATTAGAATTTAATAAGTTTATCTCGTTATGATAAGATTCAAGAATAGTAATGATCATTTAAATTTAAAAAGGATCAAATTTTAATATAAAATTTGGTGGATTATAAAGATAATGACTTGAAGATAAAGAGAATAATAATTTAAAAATGAAGCTTAAAGATCAAAATGAAAGTTCAATGATGTTCAAAATGGAAGATCAATTCTAAACTTATACGTTTAGTTTTTTATCTTTGTTAAGTCGAGGATTTAGTTATTTATTAATTTAAGCTTTGGGTTGACACTTCATTTAACTTGGATATGCTTTCATTGATTTATTTTTATCTTAGTTCAAGTTAAGTTAAAGTTATGTTAAATAGTTGAAGTCACAGAAAGTTTTCATCGAGTTTTTCTAACAAGTTTGATTTCCCAAAAGTAATTGTTCGATTGGCCGAATTTATTAGATAGAAGATTTAATCTTTTGGTTATGTAAATTTCGATCGTTTGAACTCTGAGTTTGGTTGTCCAAACCAATAAAGGCAAAAATTAATGATTAATTTTTTGATCATTGGAATGAGTTCGGTTGCGCAATTTGATGTCTAAACTTAGCAAAAAAAGCCCGGAATGGCTCCCAACAGCTAAATTTTATTTTTAATGATTATTTATTGATTTGGGATTTCTTTGTTCAGTGAGGTGACCAAAGTTTCATATTTTTAGAGTTAGATCTATCCTTTCAAAGTTTTCTAGTTTTAATAAGAGCTCAAATGGTTTTTAACTTTTAAATCCTGATTGTCTTTATGTTTAACATTTGAGAAACTCTTATTCTGAGATTTTTTTCTCAATATTTATTATTGCAACTTTTTTAGATTGTTAGAAGAAGATTGAGTACTATTTTAGATTTCAAGAAAATAGTAAGAGTGTACACTATGAAAAGTCCAAGTCTTTAGGATTGAAGTAATGACTGTGTAATAGACACGGTTAGTCATTGAATTACGTACATTGATTTGCACTTTTTTTGCTTTTCTATTTATCTTATGCACTTTAATTTGATTGATTAAAAAATTATATTTTATATGATCGTAAATTGATCATTTTTATTTGGTTTAATTATATTACTAATTCTAATTGAGTTTTAATTATGTATTTGTACTTGAACTTGAAGTGCTTTTAGTCTTTGAATCAATAAAAACTTGCTCTATTATTATTTTGAAACATATTTCACCCCTCATTTTAAGTTGTCATTTGGGCCTTTAAATTCATATTAAAATCTTAATTTTCCTTATTCACATTTTTATTTGCTTAATTCTTGTGAACCTAAGTCTTGATCTTTTTTGTGTCACAACTCCTTTTACTTTTTAGTGTATCTAGTTCTCCCTCTATTACTAGATGGTTCTGTGCTTAATTTTCTCATAGTAACTAATACTATGGTATTGACACCATTTTTCTTGCCCCTTCAAGGTTATAGCCTGTCATAATTCTTGGAACTTTTTGCATTACTCCGCTCTTC
Source organism: Trichopus zeylanicus subsp. travancoricus (assembly GCA_005019695.1). Taxonomy (NCBI): domain Eukaryota; kingdom Viridiplantae; phylum Streptophyta; class Magnoliopsida; order Dioscoreales; family Dioscoreaceae; genus Trichopus; species Trichopus zeylanicus. Next base: position 120,415 of record RXID01011273.1, read on the forward strand.
AAATAACAATGCAGTCTTTCTTGTAATCCTTTATAAGTTCTCCTTAACCAGATCCCAAAGTTTGATTCCACTTTCTGACTTGGATTCGTTGCTGATTGTAGTTATTTCTGTACTAGAAGGATGCATGGCTTCCTCCTAGTTGCGTGGAAAAATAATAGGCTCTTGAATATACATATTTCTTTTATTATGGAAGAGAATATATTGGGTTTATTCTTCCATTGGTTTTTATAGTCTCTTATTTCTTAATCAATGCATGTTGATGATTCTGGAATTTAGTGGGAGGGCTTCCGGTCCTTGTCTATTCTGAACCAAAAAGATGTTATTTTAAGGTAGCCCGCATCATTCGGTTCATCAATTATTGTTCATCTCTTTTTTGTTGCTTCCACAAACTTGTTAATCACAATGAAGCCAAATCAAAGGACATTCCTTGATGCCTGAAAAGCAAACTGATGAGAACTTTTACGACAGTTGCCTGCTCATTTCTAATCATTCAATAGTAGAACAATTGTTTGTTTAGTGATGGAGGGCTTGATCAATACAACTTTTCATAAGAAAGGTATCACAAAATATATTGAAATTGCTTTGGGCCATGTGCCCTTACAAATTACTTTCTATATTTGTCCATGTGAATTGCAATTTTGAAACTAAGATATAACTGTTGACCTCAAGAAAAACATTATATTTTAAGACATGATATATGTGTATTCATTGAATGAACATACAGGTTAGTATCTTAGACGCAGGCCATGATGAAATGTCTGACATCTTTGGGGAGGTGGCCTCGAAGGGATTATCTGGGGAGTCACTGAAGGAGCTACCATTTTTTGTTATAACTGATCAAAATAGAAATGGCCACCATGAGGAGAACTCCTGTTGCACAATTTGCCTTCAGGTAACCATCTAACTTCTAGGGGTTGGGGATTGGAGATTTGGGATGTTGAGGGAAGGGTAGGGGAGAGGGAGGAGGGAGGCAGTGCTGAGTGGAATTGGGCTTAAATTATTGAAGATTTTGTTCCATTTTAAATGGATAACAACGTTTGAAATAAGAAAACTAGTCCTTCGTTTCTAAAGCCAGAAAGAGAGATAAAGTTGATTGTGTGATGCTCAAAGAAAAAAGAAACAAGAAAAAGAAAAGGAGAAAGGAAGGAAGAAAAGCTGTTTATTTAGCAAAGGTGATTAATACTCACATAAAATATTTCTGTTATAAGAAAAAGACCTCATGTTAATATATTTTTGCAGGAGGCTAAAGTGATTCTGTTGTTTTACCCACCACTAAGTGTTCCTGACACTGTTTGTATTCATGAATTTCAAGATGTACAGATCATAAAAATAGATGTTTGAGGATCAGTTATTTGGGTTGGATATGCATTCATAACTTTTGTGAAGGTTGGAAATTAGAATACAGGAAGTGACTGATTTTGATTCGGCAATTGAAAAATTTTGCTTAAGATTGGTTATATAAGGGAAGAAATTGGTCTGTTTTGAATTTATTTGAGAAAATAATTGGTCTGTTTCCTTCCAGGATATGGCAGACGGGGAGGTTGCAAGGAGGCTGCCACAGTGCTTGCATACATTTCACTTGTCTTGTGTGGACAAATGGCTCGTCAGCCACGCTTCTTGCCCTGTGTGCCGGCGGGATGTGTAGCTCACATCACTCATCAGATGGTTCAGCATCAGATTGATACTGAGATCAAATATGTGTATCTATATCACTTATAACCCATGCAGTTCTGTAGGGATCATAGTACGTATCATAGCCTCCTGGGACTCTGATGTACATTCTCATGTACAGAGGTTGGTTTTCTTGTTGTGTGCCGGTCAGATAAAATTCTGTAATCTTCCATCTCAACAGGTTAATTCAGACTGTAATGGCAATTCATGAGAACTTTTCTGGTTTTGCTTTGTATAATGTACGGCGAGAGTTAGCCATATGTAATGCTTGTGATGAAGGCCTCAGCAGCTTGGTTGAAACAATTATATTTGGTTTTGATGATGTTGTGGCTTGGTTGAAACAACTGTATTTGGTTTTAATGATATTGTGAACTGATTTTGCTAGCTCAGTTTAAATAGACTAGAGAGGAATAGCCAAGCAATCAGCTACTGTGTTTAGCAACACGGGTAATGGTTTGGTTGGTTGCAAGTCAAGACTTTTATAAAAGCAGGTTGACGTACGTTTTAGCATGCATCGCGCGAATCAACCTTATTTTGAAGATTAAAATCACAATGTTATTATTCAAAATCAATATAAAAATACTATCATTGCCCATCCCCCGGTAATGCGCCAAACATTCTTAGAACAAATCAAGTGATTATTGAGATCATCGCCAACCGATTTGGAGCAGAATAGACGCTAATTAAGAAGAGAGCCAACCTCAGAGCCAAACACGGAGCTTGCTTTCGGGAAGAGAAAGAAAACTCTAAAAACAGAAAGGAGGGAGCGGAGAAGTCGATCGCTAGATCGAGGGATGAGAGGAAGAGGAGGACGATCCGGTGGGTGAGGAGGGCTCGGGAATGGAAGGGAAAGCCAGATCTGAGGAGGACGAGGAGCAGCCCGCCGCGAGGCGGCGTGCTCCGCCGCCGCCGCCACAGTGCCGGTGTTCGCGGCTGCAACTGTGGTTCCTGAGCGTATGCTCCTGCGTGCTGGTCTGGACCTGCGCCGCGCAGCTCTTCGCCGTCGGCCACAGCCCTCGCGTCTTCTTCTTCTCCGGCGACTCGTGGTTCCCCGGTTTCTCACGGCCATTCGCCGGGTTGGTCCCTGCTCCTTCGCTGAGTCTGCCCCCAAGTAAGTTTTTTGATTTGATTTCGTCGACCACAATTTTCGGTTTTGGTGTTTAAAATTGCACGGAAGCATTTTTGGATTGAGTAATCGATTTGAGTCGAATGCTTAAACTGTATAAAAAGACTACTTTTGCAGGTAAAGTCATAATTGACGCAATTGATGGTGTTGGGACGATTCAATGTTGGTGATGGTCTCCTTTAAATGTTTGTTCGTAGTTCATTTTTAGAATTGGCTACTTTGATAAAGCTGTGCGGGAGAACTTGTTCATTGATGTTTGTTGGCACTTGGAGTAATGGAAATCCATTAAGGAAATTAGACATTCATTTAGAGGCGGGCGGGGTAAACTCATTTTATGAAAAACAGTCTTGTAGCAAAGCCTTCTTTTGTCAAGAGTTGTTAGTTATGCAGGAGCATGGAGTATTGGAGGCTTGATGCATGAATGCTGTAATAAACAGTTGGCAATATGACTAGATTTATTTTGTTGGAATTTTGAGAAAGTTGGGGACATCATAGGAATATCAATATGACAGTCAACTGCACAAGAGCTAAATGCGAGCACCTTCCATAATTCCTTTGAACTTCCCTGGAGTTGTGCCAAGTTAGTGTATCTAAACATGCCTCAGTTGATAGTATTACAACAGAAGATAAGTGAATATACTTTCTGTAAGAGGACATTAGCAGTTCAAAAATAGGAAGAAGAAAGGGTAGAAAGCTGGCACACTAAGAGACAAATTCCGATCTCTCTGCTTTGGAAATCGGTCACTGGAGTGAATTGCATGGGAGAAACAGGATTATATTTCATCTGAAAGTGGTTATATGGTTGTAGTGTTACACTGTGGATAAAATCCACCATATAGAAAATCCTTAAAATATATAGGCATTGAAAATTCACTCATTTTTTGCTCTGAAAGAAAATTTGCTCTCACTCAAATAATTCATTGACCTTCCCTCTCATTTTGTCAATGCATCTATTGCCTTGATAACTGTTTTGATTCACCTTTCTTGATTAATTTTACTGATGGAGTCCATTGTTCAACTCATTAATACAACCTTTATTTTAGGAACTTATAAGAGTAATGGTTACCTCAAAGTTTCTTGTAATGGAGGCTTGAATCAAATGCGTTCAGCTGTGTGTAAATTCTCTCCTGGATGCCATTTCTTGTTCAGATCACCTTTTCGTTTCTGTGCTCTTCCTTACTAATGTGAACTGTTCCTCTTAGATCTGTGACATGGTGACTGTTGCTCGCTTGTTAAACCTCACACTGGTAGTCCCAGAGCTTGACAAAACATCATTTTGGGCTGATCCAAGGTAGTTGCTTTATGGTGCCATCTGTGGTTTTTTACTTCACCTGAATGAAGTCACTAGCTGCATAGAAATTTTCTTTGCAGTAATTTTGACGATATATTTGATGTGAGGCATTTCATTGATTCTTTAAGAGATGAAGTCCATATAGTTCCAAGGCTACCTAAAAGATATGCAAGGAAGGATTTAAATAAGACACTTACAATGCCTCCAAGAAGCTGGTCAGATGAGAAATATTACTTGCAACAGGTTGGCTCATTCATCTAATAGAATATGTTGTCCATTCTTGTCTGCGTAGCCAATAACTGTGAGATCCTATACTTCTCACTTCTTTCTTTTCCAAGTTTCACGAGGTGATCTAGAATTAGAGAAGTGTTTGTTTATAGTTTCTGATGTTTCTCTTTAAGTCTATTTCCAATAAATTCTTATTGCTATTCGATATATGTTTTCTTTCAGATTCTACCACTTTTTCGAAAATTCAGGGTAATACATTTCAACAAGACCGATACACGTTTGGCAAACAATGAGCTTCCCATTGAGCTTCAAAAGCTCAGGTGCCGTGTTAATTATGAGGCACTGAAGTTCACCCCCCAGATTGAGTCATTAGGGGAGAAGCTTGTTGAAATTCTTCGAGGAAGGGGATCTTTTGTGGCATTGCATTTGAGATATGAGATGGACATGCTGGCATTCTCTGGTTGTACTCATGGTTGCTCCAAGGAAGAATCTGAAGAGCTTAAAAGGATGAGGTTTGTGTCTGGACTCATTTTTTCAGCATAATGTCTGTGTTTGGTGTAATTTTAATTTGGTTACCATGTATGGAATCCCTCAGTAATAGAAAACTTACAAACTAAAACAGTTCAGAACAAAGAATTGAAAGAAAAAGATGAAACATGAATCCTGGGTAGGATATGTACATAAAAAAAGGAAGCACAAGATATGACAAGAAATGGGGAGAAATCAATATCTTATTATGATGAGAAGGGGGCACACAACAACTATATAACCAGTGAAGATATACAAGTCAAGAATCAAAATGACTAACTAAATAATCCGTGGGCTTGCCTTTTGTCAGACGACAGTTGTTGTGAGCTAAAGTGTTTTGAGCCTGAATTTATTTATGCTTTGTATGGAAAATTTTTTGTTTTGGGCCTGGATTTAATTATATTTTGTATGGAAAATTTCTTGTATCCATATGATTTCTATATATTTTGCTCATTATCCCATGTACTTGTTTATTACTTTATTGTTATGATATGGTTTGGTGGTAAGTTGTAAACCGCTGTTTGAAGAAAAAAAGGATAGTTTTTGCATTATCCCATTAGAACTTGCTGTCTTATATAGTGAGAATGGAATTGGTTTGATGTATGATAGTTTTTCTTTTGAGCATTCAGATATTTGTATCCATGGTGGAGAGAGAAAGAGTTAGACTCTGAAGACAAGAGACAGAAAGGCTTGTGTCCGTTGACTCCAGAAGAAACAGTTGTAGTATTACAAGCATTGGGCTTTGATAATAATACTCAAATTTACATTGCTGCTGGCGAGACTTATGGCAGTGCTCGGAGGCTCTCAGCATTACAAGCTGCATTTCCTCGACTTGTAAGTATAACCATGACTTCTATCATTTATGGTGTTTCCTTTGTTTTGAGACAACCTCCTGAGGAACCAATTCTGTTTCAGAACTCCTGATGAGGTTATTTATTTTTCTGAATTTTAGTTCTTGAAATGAACTATCCATGAACATGTCTTAAACTTCAGGTGAGAAAGGAGATGCTGTTAGACCATGAGGAGCTGAGGCAATTCCAGAATCACTCTTCACAAATGGCTGCTCTTGATTACATGGTTTCACTGGCCAGTGATGTCTTTATTCCCACTTTCAATGGTAACATGGCCAAGGTTGTTGAAGGCCATCGCAGGTTCGAAAAGAAAAAGATTTCCAGCATCCCTTCTTTAATTTACAATAACAAGCCTTGTGGTAATTTTTCTCTAATTGGTTGTCTTAGATATCTTCATTTCCGAAAAAGCATCTTGCTTGATCGAAGAAAACTTGTGGAGCTTCTGGATATGCATGAAAACAAGACACTCTCTTGGGATGTTTTTGTGGCCACTGTTCAGCAAGCTCATGAGAACTCACTTGGACAACCAGCCTGCAGGAGAGTGATTGCAGACAAGCCCAAAGAGGAAGACTTCTTCTATGCTAACCCTTACGAGTGCTTGATGAATTCAACAGATTGTCACAGATCAGCAACCAGATAGGTTTTAGATGACAGATTATTAACAATTAAAAAAGTGAGTGTCATAATTCTTTTTTTAAAAATTCTTTTCCTCTCTTTGTTGTAAAAAGATGTTCACTTCTGCTGTCAAGTGTGAGGCAATTTTTCAGGGCCACCAACAAGGTTCTCTCTTTTTTTCTCCATCAACAAGAGGTGCTGTGACTGAAGAATAGGTTTGGAAGGACCACAGCGGTGAGAAAGCTACTTCCTAGTCTTAGGTTATGAGTTTTTTGTTTCTTCAATATTTGATTTATGAGAATTGTGTTGTATTATTCCTATTGTTAATTATTCACTCGTCTACCAATATATATTTAATCACTTCAGGTTCACAAAAGTTCTACCTAGGGATTCAAATGAGCTAACCGTTTGGTATCATGTGTGATGGACTTGTCTCACTTGATTAATTGATTTGTTCAGTTTTGCTATAACTTTGGGAGTGTGAGACATATGGTTTTAACACTTTGAAGATATGGGAGCTAAATTTTTCTTATTTACTGAAAATGGAGATTTTGTTGAGTTTGAATATCTCAAATTCGAAATGGAGTATAAGTTAAATTAGAAATTTAAAGTTAAATTTAGTTTTGTGTCTGATTTTGTATGATTTAGACTCAACCAATTTTTAGAGAAAGAAAAATAGAGAGAATAGAGAAAAAAAAAAAAGAGAGCATCAGTTTTTGTCGATGGTTTCACGCTCTTTTGAAAATTTCCTTTAAAGGCAGAGCCATCACCTAGTGGAGTCTTTAGATATGTGCACTTTTTCACTGCAAATGACAATAATTGATATTAGAATTTAAGAGTAAATAACTAATATGATAAACTCCTTGTTTGAGATGCCGAAATTCAATGATAATTTAAAATTTACATTATGACAAAAAAAAATAAAAGCAATTCATATCTATTATGGTCTACATGAGACATTAGAAATAAAAAAAAGAAGTCGTTAAGATAAGTGATAAAGACCTTGAGAAAATAGATTAATTACGTGTAGATGAAGATGCAACTGTATTGAATCATGTAAGTACCTTCAAATCGAAAAGGATGATAAGATGATGAACTACTGATTCTTCTAATATCTCTTCCTATTTTGTATAATCATATTGTGATCATAATTTTTTATGATAAAAAACTCTTAAAATGTAGGAGAATGAGAAAAGAAAAACTCTAATTATCTGTATTGGAGTTGATAAAGGATTAGTGGCAAAAAGATTGATGGAACATAGAGAAGGTAAGTAATGACCCAAATCAAAATTCAATATAACATTGTTCGGAGCTTAACAAGATAGTCTTTCAATATGATGATAATAGTGACAAATAATATTTTTAAGAATAATATGAATGGAGATATTCTTACAGTATACACAGGAATTATGAGTAGATTTTAAATTTAGTTTTCACTGTATTTACTTCACAAAAAATTGATTTACTTCTTATAAAAAGCAAAAAAAGAAATGTATTATTCGATTGGACAATAAGTTAACTTGCAAGATCACTAATAGGAAATATTATTATAGATGGAGTTTCTTTGACTATAGCGATAAGGAAGAAACGTAATACTTGAATTAATAAGTATTTTTCTCAAGTTGCTTTTGTTATGACAGCAAATATAAATTTTTCGAAAGGCTTCTAAATATATAAAGTTATAGATAAAAAGAAAAAACAAAGAGCATTGAGACTTGTGTGTGAATTTTTTTGTTGTTTCGTGATAGTGTGACTTGGTAAAAATTTAATTGAATAAAAAATAATAAATTTTTTTAAAAAAACTTTTACAAAGTCCACAAACCTTTCATTGCGAATCACAATATATTTTACAAAAAAATTTTATTTTTTTCAATCCATCTTCTTTTAGGTTAACAAATAGAAAATAAATTTAAAAAATATAAAAATTGTACCAAAAATAAAAATTATTAATAATCTCTGAAAATTTCAATTTTATAAATAATCTTTTCTACTTTTCAAGATTATTAATAACCTCTCGCTCTTCAATTTTTAAGCAAGATATTTATTTATATTTAAATATAATTTAATTATGTCTAAAATTTTATGTTTATTATGAGAAATAGTTTTCATATTATTATAATTCTGTTTGTATTGTTTTTTTTTATACTTGTTATATTTTATGGTTGTTTATATTATTGTTTTCTTAAAAAAGTCTACTCTTTTTTTGTTTTAGAAGTCAAAGGGAAAGTATAGTAAAATTAAAGTTTATTAACAGTTTTCCGAGATTGATACAAATCCGGTCTCTCGACCGACCCGCTTGCAACCGCCATTTTTGCACAGCTCACAGTCACCGTCACTTCCCACCCACAAAACCCTAGCTCTCAGTCTCTCCCCTTCCCGGCAAATCCCTCTTCTTTCCAAAACCGTACCCCTCCTCGCTGGACAGCCCCGATATCCGGTGACCATGTACCTCTACAGCCTCACCCTGCAGCAGGCCACCGGCGTGGTCTGCGCCATCAACGGCAACTTCGTTGGCGGCAAGTCCCAAGAGATCGTCGTTGCCCGCGGCAAGACCCTCGACCTCCTCCGCTCCGACGACTCCGGGAAGATCCAGACCGTCCACAGGCTCCCAGAAGGACTTCGTCGTCGTCGGTTCCGACTCCGGCCGCATTGTCATCCTCGAATTCAACAGCGACCGCTCCTGCTTCGACAAGGTCCACCAGGAGACCTTCGGCAAGTCAGGCTGCCGCCGCATTGTCCCCGGTCAGTTCCTCGCCGTCGACCCCAAGGGCCGTGCCGTCATGATCGCCGCCGCCGAGAAGCAGAAGCTCGTCTATGTCCTCAATCGCGACACCTCGGCCCGCCTCACCATTTCGTCGCCTCTCGAGGCCCACAAGTCCCACACCGTTACCTACTCCATCACCGGCGTCGACTGCCGCTTTGACAATCCTGTCTTCGCCGCCATCGAGCTCGACTACTCCGAGGCCGACCTCGACCCTACCGGCCAGGACGCCAACGACGCCCAGAAGCACCTCAAGTTCTACGAGCTCGACCTCGGCCTCAACCACGTCTCCCGCAAGTGGACCGAGCCCATCGATAACGGCGCGAACATCCTCGTCACTGTCCCGGGCGGTGGCGACGGCCCCAGTGGCGTCCTCTCTTGCGCTGAAAACTTTGTCATCTACAAGAACCAGGGCCACCCTGACGTCCGTGCGGTCATTCCCCGCCGAGCCGACCTTCCAGCCGAGCGCGGCGTCCTCATTGTCTCTGCCGCCACGCACCACCAGAAATCCGTGTTCTTCTTCCTCCTCCAGACAGAGTATGGTGACATCTTCAAGGCCACTCTTGAGCACGATGGCGACCGCGTCAGCGAGCTCAAGATCAAGTACTTCGACACGATTCCAGTCACCTCGGCCATGTGCGTCCTTAAAACAGGATTTTTGTTTGCGGCCTCCGAGTTTGGTAATCACGCCCTTTACCAGTTCCGGGCTATTGGAGAAGAGGAGGATGTAGAGGCATCGTCTGCGACCCTGATGGAGACTGAGGAGGGCTTTCAGCCTGTGTTCTTCCAACCTCGAGGCCTGAAGAACTTGGTGAGGATTGATCAAATAGAGAGCTTGATGCCCATCGTGGATATGAGGATCGCCAACCTGTTTGAGGAGGAGACACCGCAGATATTCACACTATGTGGCAGGGGGCCTCGTTCCTCGCTTTGAATTCTAAGGCCAGGGTTGGCAATCAGTGAAATGGCGGTTTCGGAGCTCCCTGCTGTGCCCAATGCAGTCTGGACAGTGAAGAAGAACGTGAGTGATGAGTTTGATGCTTACATTGTCGTCTCCTTTCCAACTGCTACGCTTGTGCTCTCAATTAGTGAGACGGTTGAGGAAGTTAATGACAGTGGATTCCTTGATACCACACCGTCTTTAGCAGTCTCTTTGCTTGGTGATGATTCACTGATGCAGGTGCATCCCAACGGGATAAGGCACATTAGAGAAGATGGACGTATCAATGAGTGGAAGACCCCTGGAAGGAAGATCATTGTTAAGGTTGGTTACAACAGGGTTCAAGCGGTGATTGCTCTCAGTGGTGGTGAGCTTATCTACTTTGAAATGGACATGACTGGGCAGTTGATGGAGGTGGACAAGCATGAGATGCCAGGAGATGTGGCTTGTTTGGATATTGCACCAGTGCCTGAAGGGAGGCAGACATCTAGGTTCCTTTCTGTCGGTTCTTATGACAACACAATTCGAATTTTGTCATTGGATCCTGATGACTGTATGCAGATATTGAGTGTCCACAGTGTGTCGTCGGCTCCCGAGTCCCTTTTGTTGCTGGAAGTGCAGGCTTCCACTGGTGGAGAGGATGGTGCAGATCATCCTGCTAGTCTGTTTTTAAATGCTGGTCTGCAAAATGGTGTTTTGTTCAGGACTGTTGTAGATCTGGTGACTGGTCAGCTCTCAGACACTAGGTCACGGTTCTTGGGTTTGAGGGCTTCCAAGCTCTTCTCGGCTATTGTGAGGGGCCGGAGAGCAATGCTTTGCTTGTCAAGTCATCCCTGGCTTGGGTATATTCATCAGGGACATTTCTTGTTAACTCCCTTGTCCTATGAAACACTTGAATATGCTGCATCATTTTCTTCAGATCAGTGTGCCGAGGGTGTGGTTGCCGTAGCAGGGGATGCGTTGAGGGTTTTTACCACCGAGCTTTTGGGAGAGACTTTCAATGAGACAGTCATTCCGCTAAGGTATACTCCGAGGAAGTTTGTCCTTCAGCCAAAAAGGAAGCTTCTTGCAATCATCGAAAGTGATCATGGAGCATTCACTGCAGAAGAACGAGAAGCTGCAAGGAAAGAATGCTTGGAAGCTGCTGGAATGGGGGAGAATGGGGGAGGCGGTACTGATGATGAGGTGAAAGAGGATCCCCTTTCTGATGAGCAATATGGTTATCCGGAGGCAGAGTCAAATAAGTGGGTTTCTTGCATCAGAATTCTTGATCCTAAGTCAGCAAACACCACCTGTCTTTTAGAGCTGCAGGATAATGAGGCTGCCTTTAGCATGTGTACTGTGAATTTCCATGATAAGGAGCATGGGACTCTCCTAGCTGTTGGTACAGCAAAAGGGTTGCAATTCTGGCCTAAAAGGAGCTTTACTGCTGGTTTCATTCACATATATAGGTTTGTGGAAGAAGGAAAATCCCTTGAATTGCTGCATAAGACACGAGTAGAAGGTGTTCTTCTTGCTTTGTGCCAATTTCAAGGAAGATTTCTTGCAGGAATTGGACCAGTTCTTAGGTTATATGATTTGGGAAAGAAGAGACTGCTAAGGAAATGTGAAAACAAGCTGTTCCCTAATACCATTGTCTCCATTCACACCTATCGTGATAGAATTTATGTTGGTGACATCCAAGAGGTATGGCTTCCCATCATTGTCTTGTATCATATTTTATTTGTTTTGAATAGTTCAAAATTATTTTTGCTAACGTAGAGCAAATGCATGTGTTATTCTTATGACATCATTAAATGGTCCTGTATCATCAGTATAAAAAATTGTATGTGCTTGTTTATGACTTTATTTTGTTTTGTTTTATTTCCTGGAGCGGTTGAGGTCTTGATTTTTTTTTCAGTGATTTTTTGGTTAAGTAGAAACTTGATTAACAAGGTTGTGAACCTCTTGTTCCTTTAGTTTTTACACTTGCTTTAAAATCCTCAAAAGTTTCATATGGGAATGTTTGGAACATGAGGTGTTGCTAAAGCAACAGTCTTTAGTGATGGTTGTAGTGTTCAACTGATTATTTTTTTGTTGAAGACAATGTTGGATTAGGCTCAGACTTACTCTAGCATCATCACATTATATGACTACAAACTTAGAGAGGTCTACCCTGCCAAATATCAAGTACTGCTGAAGTGCTTCATCACTGCCTATTTTGTGTGTACTTCCAGTTTGTCAATTTCCTTGTCAGACTAGGAAATAGACTAGGAAACCAAGTCCAATTAGGTTTGTAATAGCTCCCAAGTCGGAAACCTACAAGGACTTGGAGTAGGCTTTGTCTCCAAGAAATAATCTGTAAGAACCATGGCTGGAGTAAAGTTTTTCAGCCATTATTCTCTAATAAACAATAGCCTTCTTGCTTTCTCTCTGTGTTCCTGTTTATCAGGCGGGCTGCTCAGAGCACAGAGTCAGAGCCGGACTGAAGCTCGGTGGAGGAGGCCATGGGGATGAAATACGGGCGGCGTGGCGTCCAAGGGAGGCGGAGACTGGCTGGCAGAGCTAGGGTTCCGACATGGAGGTGCTAGGGTGCGAGTGGCTCAGGCCTGCACAGTAGAGGCAGAGGAGCTCGGATAGGCCGGTGAGGAGAAGAGGAGAGCGGCGGCAGCTAGGCGTGTACGAGCTGTGGGGAGCTCACGGAGGAGGCCAGCGGGTAGGGTTGGACGACAAAGAAGGCTGCAGGGCAAAGCAGGGGTGGGGATGGTCGGAGGCGGCTCGGGCCACGCCAAGGCGCAAGGATGAGGCGCTGCTGTGACGGGGCTAGAGGTGGCAGTGGAGGCCGGCCCTCAATAGTGGCACGAGCAAGCCGGTGGGTGGGGCTGGACGGTGCGTGGGCGAGCGGGCACAAGCAAAGCTGGTGAGCGGCTTTGGTCAGCAAGGACGAGGGTAGCAACAATAGTAGAAGACTGAGGACCTCGCGGGAAAGGAAGAACATCAGAGCATTGAGGAGAAGTGAAAAACAAATAAAAAGATAAGAATTCACCATCTCCCTGATTCTTCTCCTTGTTGGAGCTCGCCTTAGTCCTGATTTCCTTAGGCAGGGCTAGTGGCCTTTCTGCTTTTCTTCCTCCGATCGCTTCAAAACCTTCTGTCATTCTCTCTGTGTTCGTTTTTGCAGGTTCTTGTTGGTTTTATAGGCGCAGGAAGATTTGAAATCAAATATTTGATTGAATTGATTTTGGAATGGATTGGATTGTAATTGTAATGGGATGAATTTTCCATTATTGTGATTGGTGACCGAAATTTTTCATTAAATTTTGTATAATTTTTAGATGCTAAATTTTTAGAGATAATTATAAATTTTTTGAAAAATTGAGATTAAAATATAATTTTATTAATTTCAGAAGTTTTTTACAAAAAAAATATATTTATAAATATTCTTAAATTTTTAGGGTTTGTCTTTTAATAAAATTTGAATTTATTTGTAAATAAAAATTTTCAATGAATTTATTTGTAAAAGTTAAAAATTTCGAGGATTTATTTATAAAAGTTAGAAATTTCAGGAATTTATTTATGAATATAAAATTTTGAGATATTTATTGGTAAGTTCTAGATTTTTTGAAAATTAATTTAAAATTTTAAAATTTTTAAGGACTTTCATAAAATTTTTATGGCAATAATTTATTTGTACGAAAATTTCGATTAGAAGTCTATTTGGAAAAAAAAAACATATTTGATTCAATGGCTTATTTGAAAGATTTCACAATTATCATTTTGACCCATATATTGATGAATTTTTTGTTTGATTTTGATCTAAATATTTAATCTAATTGGCTTGTTTTGATTTAAGTCCAAATTTTTTAATAATTCAAATTCAAGTCAAACTCAATTTTCGGTAAAATTTGATCATAATTTTAATCCAATTGAAATCCATATTGGATCACAATTCAATAACATTCAATTTTATATTTTAACTAAATTTTTATTAAATTTAATTTTTGGTCAAAATTAACTCAAACAAATAATCTTTCAAACAGAGGTCAATATGGATGTCTTATAAAATGCAACATATATACAACCATAGAAATCAGTTGAATACAGAAAGAAAATGTAATTGAAGCATGTGAGCTATTTAAACCGAGTAGAATAGTCTCTAGAGATCTAATAATAAACTCGTCTTCACATAATGTAAACCATAATCAAATTCAATAACTAGTGAATTCCCAAACCATCTAGATACAAAAAATAGTCTAATAACTCACTAAGGAAGTGTGGATAGGTTTTCACTTTCAGAATGATGAAAGAAAAGGCCACTTCTGGCACTTCCGTTGTTTGAAAGTTATTCGCTTCCGAAAGTGTTCGAAGTGTCACGTTTCAGATGGCTTGAGAATTGAATTACGTTCCATTTCTATGATGACTACGTCTCACAAAGGTGAGGAAGTCGCTTAGAAGTGGAAGAAGTGGTTGAGACCCACCTCTCCCACTTCTACGAGTTCAACGACGAGTTGTCTGCATCCCGGGATTCTCGTTGAGGAAGTCACCCCCGCATTGTCCTTGACGGTCCTATATCGCTCCTGCACCCGCCGTTGCTGCCTCCGCGCTCACCTATTGTCATCTCCATCAAGATTTACGTCTTCATTCTCCAATCTTCTTACTCAAGCACGTCAATAAGTACACATACGCCAACATTCGAGGCGATGACAACGCTGAATCTGGCATGTAGGAAGATGAATAATCGGACCTCAGTCTCAGTCTCTGGCTTCGTCCTCTATGTGTAGCAATGACATCGGAGATTTGGATGGCATACGAAGGTAATTGGCCCTTGCCGTTCTAATAGAGGAGGTTAATGTCTAAGGAGAGAGATCTTGGGTTTTGATGATAGATCAAAGGTGAATATGAGTTTTTTGAATTTTTACCTATGATTGTTGGGAGATTTAGAAGAACAAGAATAGATATGTTTAACTATGGAAGTGGTGGCCAAATATGGAGAAAGATGAGCCTCAACAGTATCGTTAGCAATGGAGTATTGATTGCACGGGAGATTGTATTAATTTATTCTTGAAATTTTGCATCAATGAAAGCTGTTATTGCTGAATCTCCAATATTTTCATTATCCTAATTATGATCATTCTTTTTATTATTCTAATTATAATCAATTAATTAAATATTATCTCCATTATCTTAATTATTAAAAGTATTATAATAGAATATTATGCTAATTATAACTAAAGTTTAAAAATATAATTACACTGGTTTTATTTATTAATAAATATTATATTTTTAATTAATATAACTATTAAGCACTTTTTTTATGTTCACATAGTACTCTAACGAAATCATATTTCCTACTTGAAATCTCGTTATTCAAAAGTGAAATTATAAAACTCACGAAATTGTCATTTTAGTATTAAAATTTATCAACCGATCAAAATCACGCTACGGTGTGACTTGTACTCTTTCTCACTTCTATCCCTTCTAATATTTCCAGACATTGAAGACTATCTAAACATTTAACAATGGTAGTTCATTTGTGAGCCTGAACGCAACAATCCTGGTAATTTGCTCCGTTATTTGCCGACCATAGCACCCTCCAATTGAATTTTTTTTCAAATTGAACGAAAACTTAAAATATCGGGCACGAAGTTGATAAGTAGAATAAAATGTCAAACAATTCATAGCATCTTAAAACAATAAATTGCTAAACAAATCCAATTAGAAACAGAGAAACTAAGCAGATGGATTTTAGCGGAAAAGCGATACCATACGTGCAGCTCACAATGACAGGCTTGAGGGCCTTGGGGCCGTTTCTCATACCCTTTTTGAACCGCGATACCTGCAGGAAAACACATATTCCGTAAACGCCGATCCATTTGGGGACGGCCATCAGTTCGATGGAGCCAATGAGAGGGAGGACCTGGGGAGGGACCGAGCCGCGGAGAAACCAGATGCGATGGCAGCGGCGGAGGAGGAGGGAAGGGTTGAAGGAAGGAGAGGGAGTCGCGGGAGCGATTACGAGAGGAGAGCCGCTGGAACAAGGACGAGCCCGCCGCTGCCACTCTTCTCTTCCCACTCTCTCTCTCTCTCTCTCTCTCTCTTTCCTTCGCTGCTGCTCACAGCGTGTTCGACGATTTGATGGGGAGGGAGAGGTTTAAGACATGGTTCGATTTTTGGTCGAAACCGAGCTGTTTCGGTCGGTTTCAAATCGAAATTTTATTTTAGGTTTTGATTAGAATTTACTGTTCATTATTTCTTATTGTTCATTTTTACTAATGAGCGCAGGCGGGAGCGTGCGGGGGCAGGAGTTTGCCGGGCGCGCGCGTGCGTAGGCGGAAGCTCGCCGGGCTCGAGTGCGGACGGGCGGGCGGGAGCTCGCCAGCGCCGGGGGGGGGGAGGAGCTTGCACCAACTGAGCCCAAGGACCCTGCGCACTCACTTGTCTGCCGCCACTCCCTCGCCTATCTCGCGTCATCACCGACCTGACTTGTACTCCTGCAAGTCGAGGTCGGTTTTATACTGGAACCAACGCTATCGCCAATTTAATTTTAACGTCTTTATCGGTTTCTGTCAGATATTGTTCACGTACATAATATTATTTACGTAATTATTCATTATTTTAAAAAAATTTTAAACATATTATAATTTTTTAATTTGAAGTTAAAAATAATTAAAATAAAGTTAAATTTTAGTCAAAATATAATTAATAAAAAAAATATTTTGGTTGAAACTGAAATGAAAATGATTTT
>RXID01011275.1:0-15286 GCA_005019695.1 Trichopus zeylanicus subsp. travancoricus
ACTACGCTTGCAGCTATTGCTACTGCTACTACTAGTACTACTGTTGTTGTTGCAACTTCTACTGCTACTAATACTTCTACTACTGCTACTACTCTTATTAGCACTAGTACTACTTCGACGACCACTACTCCTACAGCTATTCCTACTACTACTACTAATACTACTACTACAACAGTTATGGCTACTGATACGCCAACTACTACTTCTGCAATTACTATTTCTATGACTATTACTACTACAACTACTTGTGCTGGTACTACTGGTACTACTGCAACTATGCTACTATTGCTGCTGCTACTGCTACTACTACTATGAGTAATACTCCTACTACTACTACTACTTCCACTACTACAACAACGATTACTACTACTACTACTACTACTGCTGCTGCTGCTGCTGCTGCTGCTACTTCTACAAATTCTCCTACTACTATGGCTATTAGTGTCACTGCTGGTACTACTAGTACCACTAGCATTACTACTATTGCGACTATTGTTGCTACTGCTTCTACTTCTACTGCCAATATTACTACTGCTACAACACTATAGCTACTATTGCAATTCCTATTACTACTGCTTCTACCCCTAATACAACTATAGCAACTACTGCTGCTACTACTGCTACTACTACTACTACTAGTACTTCTATTGTTGCTACTACTACTACTACAACTATTGCAACTACATCAACTACTGCTACAATGGCTACTTCTACTTTTTCTCCTACTACTACTACTACTACTTCTAATACAACAACAACTACTAATACGACTACTACTAGAATTTTTGCTGCTAAAAATGCTGCTATGAGTTATACTATCACTACAATACTACTATAACTAATACTACTACTACTAATTCTAATATATTACTACCACTACTTCTGGTACTACTTATGCTACTTTTATTGCTACATCTATTGCTAGTACTACTATTCCTGCTACTATTGCTACTACTGCTACAACTTGTACGAGTACTACCACTACTACTGCTACTACTACTTCTCCAACAATAACTATTTTTGCTGCTACAACTGCTACTATCTCTACTAGTTTTAATACTAATATTATTATAGCTGCAATGACTACTGCTACAGCTACTACTGCAACTGCCGCTGCTACAACTGCTATTGCCGCAACCATAACTACAATCACTAAAATTGCTGCTACTATTATCGCTGCTACTACAAGTACTACAACTACTCCTACTCCTCCTACTACTACTCCTTCTCCTACACCAGTTGCTACCAATACTCCTTCACCAACTATTTCTATTACTACAGCTAGTACAACTAGGACAACAACAACTACTACTACTACCACCGCAACTACATCTGCTGCCATTACTACTACTTCTCCTTCAGCAACTACTACGACTACTACTTCTGCAACTACTACCACTACTACTACTATTACAATTACTACTGCTCATGCGATTACTACTGCTACTACTACTGCTGCTACTACTAATACGGCTACTACTGCTACTACTACTACTACTATTGCTACTACCACTACTACTACTGCTACTATTACTACAATACTACTACAACTACTACTATAACTGCTGATGCTGCTGTTACTGCTACTACTACTAATAATACGACTCCTTCTACTTCTCCTACAAATACTAGTACTAAACCTACTACTACTGCTACAACCACTACTGCTACTACTACTAGTGCTTCTAATACTACCAATGTTGCCACCCCAGCTACTACAGTTACTACTACAACAACAACTACTACGGTAGCTGCTGCTACAGCTGCTACTCCTACTACTACTACAACTATTACTACTATCACTAAGACTACTACTACTATTACTACTGCGACCACTACTACTCCTCCTCTTACAACAACTACTAATACTGCTACTACTACTACTACTATTGCAGCTGCTGCGGCTGCTACTACTACTCAAACACCAACTGCTACCACTACTAGTACTACTCCTACAAATACTACTCATACACCAACTCCAACTAGTACTACTCGTACTACTACAACTACTACAACTACTACTTCTGTTACCAGAATTACTACTACTCCTATTACTGCCACTACTACTATCACTACTACTACTATTACTACTACCACTAATGCTTCTACTGCTACTACTTCTTCTGCTACTACTACTACCACCATTACTACTATTACTATAACTACTCCTGCTACTATCGTTATCGCTACTACCTCTACTACTACTACCAGTCCTAATTCTACTACAATTACTACTAGTATTTCCCCTACTACAACTACTACTGCTACTATTATTGCTGCCACCACTACTGCTACAAGAACTACTACTACAGCTACTACTACTACTGCTATTGCTGTGGCTACTACAACTTCTACTACTGCATCTACTACTGCTACTACTATTAATTCTACTATTACAATAGCAACTACTACTCCTCCTACTACTACAGCTACCACTGCTTCTACTACTAGTATTGTAGCTATCACTACTATTATAGCTTCAACCACTACTACTACTACCACTAATTATACTACTACTATTAATACTACTACTACAACTCACACTACTAATACAACTACTGCCACTACTATGACTACTAATACTGCTACTACTACTACCACTACTACTACCACTACTACTACGCCTGCTACAACCAATTCAATGACAACTAATACAACTAATTTTGCTACTACTACAACTACAACAACTACAACAACTACAATAACTGCTACTACTACTACTACTATTACCCCTAGTACTTCTACTGTGACTACTACTACTACCTTTACTACTTTTTCTACTTCAACTCCTACTCTTACTACTAACCGATAATAACTTCTACTAATATTACTACTACAACAACTACTCCTCCTACTGTTGCAACTATGACTACTGTTGCAAGTACTTCTACTACAACTACTCCTATTCCAACTACTAATACAACTACTACAACTATTACTACTACTACCGCTGCTACAACTACTACACTTGCTACTACTTCTGCTACTACTACTTCTGCTAGTAAAACTCATTCTAGTACTACTACTACTACTACTACTACCCCTACTACTACAACTACTATTCCAACTACAACTTTTGCTAACATAACTACTATAATAACTACTACTACTACAACAACAAAAATAACAAAAACTACATCTACTACTACTCCTGATGCTGTAGCTACTACTATTGTTGCAAGTACTTCTACTACTGCTACTCCTAATTCTTGCTACTAATATTACTACCATTACTATTACTACTACTACTACTGCTGCTGTTGTTGTTGTTGCTGCTACTACTACTACTACTACCACCACTACTACTACTTCGACTGCTACTACTCTTACTACGACTACTACTATGACTGCTACTACTACAACTGCTGCTGCCACTACTACTACCCCTGCTACTACTACTACAACTACTACTCCTACTAACACTACCACTTCTACTACTACCAATCCAGCTACCACTACTACTATGACTACTACTACTACTATTGCTACTACCACTACTATCATAAGAACTACTACTACTGCTACTACTATTTCTACTACAGCTGCTACTACTACTACTGCTACTACAATTACCATAACTACTACTACTATTGCCATAACTACTTTCACTCCTACTACTACTATTGCCAAAACTTCTATTACTACTACTACTGCTCGAACTCCTCCTACTACTACTCCTATTGTTACTTTTCCTACTACAATTACTACTACAACTCGTACTCCAAGTATTACTCCTACTATTACTTCGACGACTACAATTACTACTACAACTTCTACTACAACAACTACTACTACTACTCCCATTACCATTACTACTGCTACTACTACTACAACAATAACTGCTACTACTTCTACTACAACAACTACTGCTACTACGTTGACAACTACTTCTGCTACTAGGACTATTGCTGCTACTACTTCTACAAATACCACTACTACTACTACTATTATAGCTACTACGAGTACCACTACAACTACTACTACAACGCCTGCTACTGCTTCTTCTACTACTACAATTTATATTGCTCTCACTACTATGACTATTACCACTACTGCAATTGCTACAAACATAGCTACTACTAATCTCACAACTAATACTACTATAACAACAACTACTACTACAATGACTATAACTACTACTACTAAAAGTACTACTACTACTACTACTACAACAACTTCTGCTAATACTACTTCTACCACTACTATTGCTACTACTGTTAGCACTACAAATACTCTTACTATTACTATGACTATGACTACTGCAATTATTACTACTACTACTACTTTTGCAACAATGACAACTGCTACTACGACTGTTGCTACAACTACTATAACTAATTCTCCTTCTGTTACTACAACTATTAATTCTACTATGAGTACTATCATTATTTTTTCTACTTCTAACGTCATTCTACTACTTTTCCCACTACTACTACTACAACAACAACCCTAATTTCTAAAACTACCACTACAACTACTATTATCCCCATGACTACTACTTTTACTACTGCTATTACTATTAGTACTACTACTACTACTGCCTACGCTGCTAATGCTGCTATTGCTACTACTACTAATACTCCTCCTCCTGCTACTACTTATACTACTACTGCTACTACTAAAACTACTACTACTACAACAACAACAACTACTACTACTACTTTTGCTACTACAATTACAATGATAACAACAACTACTACTGCTATAACTAGTCCTACTACTATAACTTCTACTGCTTCTACTACTACTACTACTGCTACTACTGCTACTTCTACTACAACTACTACTACTGCTACTACTATTGCTGCTTCTACTACACCTACTACAAGAACAACTACTACTACTACTACTACTGTTGCTACTGCTATTGCTACAACTACTACTCTTACGGCTTCTCCTACTACTACTACTATTGCTACTAGTATTACTACTACTACTACTATTGCTTAAACTACTACAACTAGTAGTAGTAGTACTACTACTTCTGCTATTACTACTACTTCTATAACTACTACAACAACTAGTACAATAGCTATTGCATCTGCTTATACTACTACTGGTACTACTGCTACTGCTGTTGTTTCTACTACTACTACTACAAGTACTACTATTACCAATAATGCTACTGCAGCTACTGCCGCTACTACTACAACTACTACTACTCCTGCTACTACAATTAATATTTCTATGACTACTGCTACTACTATTACAGCTGCTGCTACTACACGACTACTACTACTTCTGTAACTACTACATCCACTTTTGCAACAAATACAGCTACTACAATAACAAAAACAACTGCTATCACTGCTACTATTGTAATTGTTACTACTACTACTACTACCACTTCTACTACTACTATTAATGCTGCTGCTGCTAATGCTGCTGCTGCTACTACTACTACTATTCGGGCTACTGTAGTTGCTGCTGCTGCTACTACCACTGTAGCAACTACTACTACTACCACCACTGCAACTACTACAACTATTACTTTTATTACTACTACAACTATAACTACTACTGCTACTATTAAACTACTACTACTACTGCTACTACTACTTCTACTATTGCTATTGCTACTACTACTCCTATTACTCCTACTGCTACTACTAATACTAAAGTACTACTACTACTACTACTACTTCTTCTTCTACTATTGCTACTACTGCTAATAGTAGTAGTTGTTGTTGTAGCAATAGTAGTAACAGTAATAGCAGTGGTCGTAGCAAAATTAGAAGTTATTATAGTAGTAGTAGTAGTAGCAACAATAATAGAAGGAGTAGCAGTAGTGTAGTAATAGTAGTAGTAGTAGTAGTAACAGTAGGAGGAGGAGGAGGAGGAGTCATAGTAGTTGTAGTAGTATTAGCAACAGTGGCAACAATAGTAGTAGTTGAAGTAGCAATAGTAGTGGCAGTAGCATTAGTTGTAGTAGAAGTAGTAGAAATAGTATTAGTAGTAGAAGCAGCAATAGTAGTAGTAGTAGTAGTAATAGTATTAGTAGTAGTCGTAGTAGGATAA
Organism: Trichopus zeylanicus subsp. travancoricus; assembly: GCA_005019695.1. NCBI lineage: Eukaryota > Viridiplantae > Streptophyta > Magnoliopsida > Dioscoreales > Dioscoreaceae > Trichopus > Trichopus zeylanicus. Next base: position 6,019 of record RXID01011275.1, read on the forward strand.
GTAGTTAGAGTAGTAGTAGTAGTAGAAGCAGCTACAGCTACTGTACCACTAGTAGTAGTAGTAGCAGTGGTAGTCATAGTAGTAGTAGAAGAAGTAGTAGCAGTTGTAAAAGTAGTTGTATAAGTAGTAGTGGCAGTGGTATTATTAGTAACATTAGTGGTAAAAGTAGCAGTAGTAGCAACAGAAGTAGCAGCAACAGCAGTAGTAGTAGTTGTACTAACAACAGTAGTAGTAGCAGTTGTAGCGATAGTAGGAGCAATAGTTGAAGCAGCAGTAGTAGTAGTGGTAGTAGTAGTAGCAGCAACAGCAGCAATAATAGTACTAGTAGGAGCAAAAGTAGCAGTAGTAGTAGTGGTAGCAGTAATAATAGTAGTAGTAGTAGTAGTAGCAGCAGCAGCAGCAATAGTAGTAGCAGCAATAGTAGTAGTAGTGGTAGTAGCAGTTGTAGTAGTAGTAGTATGAGTTGTAGCAATAGGGGCAATTGTTGACGTTGTAGTAGCAGGTATTACTATAGTAGTTATTATTGTACTAGTAACAGTAACAGTAGTAGTAGTAATAGTTGCGGCAGCAGTAGTAGCAGTAGTAGTAGTTGCAGTAGCAGTAGTAGCAGTTGGAAGAGTAGTTATAGTAGTAATAGTGGTGGTAGTAGTAGGAGCAACAACAATAGCAGGAACAACAGTAGTAGTTGCATCGGAGTACTGGTAGTGGTGGTAGTAGCTGTAGTAGTATTAGTAGTGGTAATAGTAGTAGTTGTAGGAGTAGTAGTAATTCTAGAAGTAGTAGTTGTAGTGGTAGTGTAGTATAGTAGCATTAGTAATAGTAGTAGCAGTAGTCATTGTAGTGGCTATAGCGGAGTAGTTGTTGTTGTAGTAGTAGAAGTAGTGGTAGTAGGCATAGTAGTAATAGTAGCAGTAGTAGTAGTGTTAGTAGTAGTGGAAGTACGAGTAGCAGCGGCAGCAGTAGTAGCAAAAATAATTGTAGTAGTAGTAGTAGTTGTAGTAGTAGTTGTAGTAGTTGTAGTAGTAGCAATTATTGTAGTAGCAGTATCAGTAGCACTAGTGCTAGTTGTAGTAGTAGAAGAAGTTATTATTGTCATCGCAGAAGTTGTAGTAGTAATACTCCTCATAATAATAGTTGTGGACATTGTAGTAGGAGCAGCAGTAGTAGTAGCAGTAGCAATAGTAGTAGCAATAGCAGGAGTAGTCTTAGTAGTAGTAGAAATAGTAATAGTAGCAGTAGTAGTAGTAGCACTACTAGTACTGGCAGGATAAGTAGTAGGAGTAGTAGCAGTAGATGTAGCGGCAAATACAATAGCAGTAGTAGTAGCAGTTGTTGTTGTTGTTGTAGTAGTAGTAGTAGTAGCAGCAGCGTTAGTGGTCGACGAAGTAGTAGTAGCAGTATTAGTTGCATTAGTGGTAGAAGTAGCAGTAGTATCATAAGTAGTAGTACTAGCAGTTGTAGTAGTAGAAGTTGTAGCAGTAGTAGTAGTAGTAGCAGTAGGAGTACTATTAGTAGTTGTAGTAGCAGCAGAAGTAGTAGTAGCAGTCGTAGTAGCAATAGTGGTACTAGCAGCAGTAGTAATAGGAGCAGCCGCATTAATGGTAGTAGAAATTGTAGCAGCAACAGTTGTAGTAGTAGTTTTTGTAGTAGCACTAGTTGTAGTAGTAGCAGAAGTAGCAATAGCTGCAGCAGCAGCAGTAGTACTAGTAGTAGTGGCAGTTGTAGCCGCAGCAGCAGTTGTTGTAGTTGTAGTTGTAGTAGTAGCAATAGTTGTAGTACAACTTGAGGTAGCAGTAGCCTCAATCGAAGTAGTAGTAGTAGTAGTACTTGTTGTAGTACTAGTAGTAATAGTAGTAGTAGTTGTATTAACAACAATAGTAGTAGTTGTACAAGCAGTAGCAGTAGCAGTGAAGTTGTTGTAGTATAAATAGTAGCAGCAGCAGTAGAAGTAGTTGTAGTAGCAGTAGCAGATGTAATAGAAGTAGTTGCAGCAGCAGTAGTAACATCAGTAGTTGTAGTACGACTATTAGTAGTAGGAATAGTTATTGTTGTTGTAGTAGTAGTAGTGATAGTAGGAGTAGTAGCAACAGTATTAGTAGTAGTTGTTGTTGTTGTTGTTGTAGTAGTAGTAGCAGTAGTAACGAAAGTAGCAGCAGCAGTAGTAGTAGTAGCAAAAGCAGCAGTAGCAGTAGGAGCAAAAGTATTAGTAGTAGTAGTAATTGCGGTAGTAGTAGTAGTAGCAGCTATTGTAGCAGTAGTAGCAATTGTAGATGTAGTAGTAGTTGTAGTAATAGCAATAGTAGTAGGAGCAGTAGCGGCAGTAGTACTAGTAGCAGTAGCAAGTATAGTAAGAGCAGTTGAAGTAGTTTCAGCAGTTGCAGTTATTGTCAGAGCAGTAAGAGCAACATATATTGTAGCAATGAAGGTAGTAGCCGCAATGGCAGTAGTAGTAGTACAAGCAGTAGTAGTGGTAGCAGTAGTCATAGTAGTAGTGGTTGTAGGAGAAGTTGTAGTAGTAGTAGTAGAAGTACTAGCTGTAGTAGTAGTAGAAGTACTGGCTTTAGTAGTAATAGTAGTAGGAGAAGTAGTAGTAGTAGTAGAAGTAGTTGTAGTAGTAGTAGTTTTAGTAGTAGTAGTGGTAGTGGTAGTAGTAGTAGTAGCAGTAGCAGCATTCGTAGCAGTGGTAGCATTAGTTGTCGTAGTAGTGGTAGTTGTAGTAGTAGTTGTGGTCGTAGTAGTAGTTGCAGTTATAGTACTAGTAGTTGTGATAGCAACTGTAGTAATAGTAGTTGTTGTTGTAGTAGTAATCAAATTAGTAGTAGTAAAAGGAGGAGGAGTAGTAGTCGTAGTAGTAGTAGTAGTAGTTATAGTAGTGGTAGTGGTAGTAGTAGTAGCAGTAGTAGTAGAATTGGTATCAGAAGTAGTAGTAGTAGTAGTATTATAGTAGATGCTGTAGTAGTACTAGTAGTTGCCATAGTGGCAGTAGTAGCAGTAGTAGTAGTAGCACGAGGAGTAGTAGTAGTCATAGTTGTAGCCGTAGTAGATGTAGTAGTAGCAGTAATAGTAGTAGTAATCATAGTAGTAGTAGTAGTACTGGTAGAAGTAGTAGTAGTAGTATTAGTACTAGTAGTAGTAGTGGGAATAGTAGTAGTAGTAGCTGTAAAAGTTGTTGCAGTAGTAGGGGTAGTAGTAGTAACCGTAGTATTAGTTGTAGTGGTAGTAGAAGAAGTAGAGTAGTAGTAGGAGTAGTAGTAGTAATAGAGGTAGTAAGAGTAGTAGTAGTAGTAGTCATAGTAGTAGGAGTAGTAGTAATAGAGGTAGTAACAGTAGTAGTAGCAGTAAGAGTAGAATTAGCTGCAGTAGTAGTAGTAGTAGAATTAGCTGCAGTAGTAGTAGTAGTCATAGTAGTAGTAGCTGTAGGAGTAGTAGTAGTAGTAGTAGTAGTAATAGTAGTAGCAGGATGAGTAGCAATAGCAACAGTAGCAGCAGAAGTAATAGTAGTAGTTGTCGTAGTAGTATCGGTAGTAATAGTAGTTGTACTACTACTACTACCAGTAGTAGTAGTAGTATTAGTAGTAGCAGTAGTGGTAGTAGTAGCTGTAGTAGTAGCAGTAGTACTAGCAGTAGTAGTGGTAGGAATAGTGGTAGCAGTGGTAGTAGTAATAGTAGTAGTAGTCATAATTATAATAGTAATTGTTGTAATAGTATCAGTTGTAGTAGTGGTGGTAATAGTAGTACTAGTAGAAGGGGTAGTAGCAGTAGCAGTAGTAGTTGTTGTAGTTGGAGTGGTAGTTGGAGTAGTAGTAATAGTAGGTGTAGTAATTGTAGTAGTAGGAGCCGCAGTAACAGTAGTAGTCGTAGTAGTAGCAATAGTAGTTCTAGTAGTAGTAGTAGTAGTAGTAGTAGTAGTAGTAGTAGAAGTAGTAGTAGATGTAGTAGTAGTAATAGTAGTAGGAGGAGGAGGAGCAGCGGTACTAGTAGTAGCAATAATTGCAGTAGTAGTAGTTGCTGCATTAGCCACAACAACAGCAGCAGCCACAGGAGTAGTAGTAGTAATAGTTGTTGTAGTACTAGTAATAGCATTAGAAGTAATTGAAGTAGTTGTAGTAGTAGTTGTAATAGTAGTAGTTGTAACAAGAGGAGTAGTTGTAGCAACAGTACCAGTAGAAGTAGTGGTAGTATTGGTAGTAGTAATAGTAGGAGTAGTAGTTGGAGTTAATGTAGTAGCAGAAGTAGTAGTAGTTGCTGTTGTTGTACTACTAGTAGGAGTAAGAGTAGCGGTAGTAGTAGTAGGAGTAGGATTAGTAGTAGTAGTGCTAGTACTACTACTATTACTACTATTGCAACTTGTAGTGCTAGTACTACTACGATCACTGCTACTACTGCTGCTACTACTGCTGCTCCTAGAATTATTACTACTGCTACTATTACTACTACGGCAACAACTGCTACTTCTCCCACTACTATTACTACTACTGTTGCAGTTGCTTCAACTAATACTACAACAACTTCTGTTACTACTACTGCGACTACTACTACTACTACTTATGCTGATGTTGATGCTGCTACGACTAATACTACTACTACCGCAGCTACTTTTGTTACTACCACTACTACTACTTCTACTTCTACTACTACTACTACTTCCATTACTATTACTACCACTACTATTGCCACCATTGCTGCTATAGCTGCTACTTCTTATACTATTACTTCTACAACTGCTACTACTACTACTATTGCAACAGCTACTACTACTTTTACTACTACTGCTGCACCTAGTACTACTACTATTACAACAACAACTACTACTACTACTTCTACTATTGCTACTACTGTTACATTTGTTGCTGCTACTACTACTATTACTTCTAACATTTGCTATTCCTACTACTACAACTACTACTACTACTACTATAGTATTTGCAACAACTGCTACTACTACTACTTCTACTCTTAATACTGCTGATACTACTACTACTATCACAACTGCTTCCACAACTGCTACTACAACAACTACGGCTACTACTACTTCTACTACTATTCCTACCACAATTGCTACTAATACTACTATAGCTACTTGTACTACTTCTGCTACTAATACTACTACTACTCCCACTACTACTACTACAACTACTACTAGTTCAACTATTACTATTACTGCTACTACCGCTACCACTGCTACAACAGCTACGACCCTTACTACAACCAATACTACTTCCACTACTTCTACTGCTCCTACTGCTACTACTTCTACTACTATTACTACTACTGCTGCAGCTGCTGCTACTACGGCTACTACCGCCACTACTTCTATAACTCTAAAAACCACTGCTACTACTCTAGCTACTACTGCTACGACTTCTACTTCAACTGCTAATACAACAACTGCTAGTATAGCTACTACCACTACTACTGCTACGACTCTTACTACTACTAATGCTAATTCCACTACTACTAGTACTTCTACTACTGCTGCTACTACTGCTGATACTACTACTATTACTATTACTACTACTACTACTACTACTACTACTATTACTACTACTACTACTGCTTCACATCTAACTGCTACTACTACTACTACTACTACAACTCGTCCTACAACTACATTTGCTACTTCTACCACTAATTCTATTCCTACAACTGGTACTACACCTAGCATTGTTACTACTGCAACTATTACTACGACTACTATGACCACTACAATATATTGCGACTACTGCTTCTACTACTACAGCTATTGGTACTACTACTGCTACTTCTACTAATCCTACAGCTACTACTACTGCAGCTATAGTTACTTCTACTACAACATCTACAACTACTGTTGTTGCTGCTATTACTACTACTAAAACTACTCTCTCTACTACTACCACAACTACAACTGTTATTGACATAAAACCTACTACGACTGCTACTACTATTACACCTACCACAACTACTACTACTGATGCTGCTGCTGCTAGTACACCTACCATTATTGCTACTACAATTTCTCCTCCTCCTACTACTGCTACTACTACTACTCCATCAACTACTTCAACAAGTATTACTACTATTACTACTACCGCTACTGCTACTCCTAACACTACTATTTCTACTACTGCTACTACTACTACTCCTCCTCCTCCTCCTCTTACAACTACTGCTGGTACAACTTCTACTACTACTAAAACAACAACCAGTTCTTCTACTACTGATGCTACTACTCCAGCTTCTACTCCTACTACTACAACTCCTACTCCTACTACTACTACTACTACTACTGCAACTACTACTGCTGCTACTGCTGCTGCTGTTGCTTCCACTATTACTACTGCTCTTGTTAGTACTCCGACAACTACTACTACCGCTGCTGCTATCACTGCTTCTACTACAACTACTATTACTACTGGTACTACAACTACCGCCACTACTACTGCTACTACTAAGGCTGCAACAACTACAGCAACTACTACAACTACTACTTCTATTACTACTACTGCTACTGCTACTGGAACCACTACTACTACAACTACTGCGGCTACTCTACTTCTGCCATAACTTCTACTACTACTATTACGACTACTGCTACAGCTACTACTACTACAACCACCACCACCACTACTACTAGTAGTACTACGACTCCTGCTACTGCTACTACTACTACTACTACAACTACTACTGCCGCTACTACTATTTCTCCTACTACTACTACTAATGCCACAAGTACTACCACCACTACGACTACTATAATAACTAATGCTACTACAACAACGACTGCTACTTCTACTACAATAACAACAACTACTACTACTATTAAAACTAATACTACTACTGCTACAGCTGTAAATACTACTACTAGTAGTACATCAGCTACTCCTCCTGCTACTACAATAGCTATTACTACTACTCCTCCTGCTACCTCAACGACTAGTACTACTACTGCTGCTGCTACTACTACTACTATTGGCGCGAAAACTACTACTACTACTACTACAACTACTACTGCTAATGCTACTATTACTGCTGTTGCCACTACTGCTATTGTGAGTACTACGACTCCTACGACTACTGCAACTGCTACTACTATTGCTTCTACTACAACTGCAACTATTGCTGCTGCTGCTACTACTACTACTACAACTAATACAAAGTACCAATCCTACTACAACTGTTACTACTATAATTGCTGCTACTACTACTACTAATACTGCAACTACAAATTCTACTATTACTACTGCTACTACTGCTACTACTACTACTACTACGATTGCTACAACTACTACTACTACCCCAACTACTAAAACTACTACAATTACTTGCACTACTGTAGCTGTTACTGCTACTACTAATACTACTACTACTACTACTACTACTACTATCGCTACTACTACTACAACTACTACTCCTACTGCTACTACTGCTACTATTACTACTACTATTGCAGCTATGACTACTTTTACTACTACTACAACTACTATTACTACTACTACTACAACAACTACAACTACTGCTACTACTACTTCTACTACTACTACAACTCTTTCTACAACTACTACTTTTACTACCAATACTACTACTACCACTACTAGTACTACCCCTGCTGCTGTTGCTGCAACTACTACTACTACTCCTCCTTTGACTTCTTCAACTACTATGACTACAGCTAATAGTACAATTGTTACTGCCACTACTACTACTGCTACTACTACTACTACTATTAGTAATGTAACTACCACTACTACTGCTCTCTATGCAAATACTGCTACTACAGCTGCTACTACTACTAATACTACTACTCCTGCACCTACAACTAATGCTACTGCTAGTACTACAATCACAGTTGCTATTACTACTACTACTGCTACTGCTTCTACTACTACTGCTACTGCGGCTGCTACTACTATCACTATTACTACTAGGGAAACTACTACAACTACTACTCCTACTACTACTACTACAACTACTATTATTTTTGCAAATGATACCCCTACACTACTACTGTGACTACTACTACTTCAGCTTCTATTACTGCAACTGTCACTCCTACTACTACTGCTACTGCTACTAAAATAACTACTACTACTCATACTACTATTTCTCGAAGTACTACTACTACTACTACTACTAATACTACTAGTGGTACTACTATTACTACTGCTAACACAACTGGAACTACTACTACTGCTGCTACTACTACTACTATGCGATTACTACAGTAACTACTTTTACTACAACCACTACTTCTACTACTACAACTGCTACAACTACTACGACAACTCCTACTACAACTAGTACCACTACTACTATTGCTACTAATACTACTGCCACAACTAATACTACTACAACTAATACTACTCCTAATACTACTACTACTACTACTACTACTACTACTACTACTACTACTACTACTTCTACTAGTTTTGCTACAACTATTGCTGCTACTACTACTACTACTACTACTACATCCACTACGACTACTAATACTACTATTAATAGTATTACTACTACTAGTAGTAGTAGTATTTCTTTTGCTACTACTGCTACTACTTCTGCGACTACTATTGCTTCTTCTTCTACTACTACTACTACTACTAATACTACCTCTAGTACTACTGCTACTAGTACTACTATTGCTATTCCTATTGCTACTACTGCTGGTCACGCTACTACTACTACTACTACGTCTGCAACTACTATTGCTACCGCTACTTTAGCTACTGCTGTTGCTATTGCTCTTGTTGCTGCTACTACAACTACTACTTCTACAACTTCTACATCTACAGCTGCTACTGCCACTGCGGCTACTAATACTACTTCTACTACTACTACTACTACTACTACTACTATTTCTACTACTGCTACTGCTACTATCGCTACTCCTAGTACTACTACTATTGCTACTGCGGCTTCAACTACTACTACTGCTGCTGCTGCTATAACTACTGCTACGTTTACTACTACTACTATTGGTAGTACTGCTACTACTACTTCAACTACTGCTGCGCCTTCTGCTACTACTGTTATGCCTACTACAACTACTGCTGCTACTACTACTACTACGACTACTAGTTCAACTACTGCTACAACTACTACTACTACTGCTGTTGCTACTATCGCTGCTACTACTAATACCGCGGCTGCCATAGTTGCTACTACTACTACATCAACTACTACTACTTCTGCTTCTACAACAGCAACTACGACTACTAATGTTACTTCTTCTTCTGCTACTACGGCTACTTCGACCGCTACAATTACAACAACTACTACTATGTTTACT
>RXID01011277.1:0-26763 GCA_005019695.1 Trichopus zeylanicus subsp. travancoricus
TGCTGCTACTACCAACATGGCTACTACCACTACAACTATTACTACCACTGCGACAGCTACTATTGCTGCTGCTTCTATTGCTACAATTAATAGTACTTCAACTAGTACTACAATTGCTGTTGTTGTTGTTGTTGCTGCTACTACTACTACTTCTCATGCGGCTACTACAACTGCAACTACTATAATGACTACTTCTAAAACAACTACTACTAGTATTACTACTAATACTTCTGCTACTACTACCGCGAATACTATTGCCACTACAGCTACTACTACAACTAGAACTACTAGTACTACAACAACAACAACAATAACTACTACTACTACTAAAATTGCTACTACTACAACTCTAACTACAACTACAACTACTTTTGCTTCAACTACTGTTGCTAGTACTACTACTCCAAGTACTAAACTACTATTGTTACTACTAGTACTACTACTACTACTCTTGCTACCACAACAACTACTGCTGCTGTTGCTCTTACTACTGCTACTACAAATACTACTACTACTACTACTACAACTACAACTACTGCAACTTCTGCTACAATGGCTACTTCTACTACCACTCCTACAACTACAACAACTACTACTACCACAACTACTGCTAATAAAAATACTATAATAACTAAAACAACTACTATAATGCTACTATTACTACTACTGCTACTACAAATAGCAATAATAATACCACTACTACTCTCACTGCTACTGTTGTTGCAGCTACTAGAACTATTGTTGCTTTAGCTGCTGCTCCTACTACTACTAATAATAATACTACAACTACTACTATGACTCCTGTTGTTGCAGCAAATTCAACTAATGCTACTACTCCTTCTACTTCTCCTACTAATTACTGCTACTGCAACTATTGTTACAGCTACTATTGCTACTATTACTACTACTGCTACTACTACTACTACAACTACTTTTACTACTACTACAGCTTCGACAATTGCTACTACTACTAATATAATTATTAATAATGTTGCTACTCCTACTACTATTACAACTACTACAGCCACTACTAATATTGCTGCTACTGCTGCTGCTACTGCAACAACTAGTGGTACTGCTACTACTCTTTCTGCTACTACTACTACTACAACTACTGCTACTACGACAGCTACAGTAACTATTGCTGCTACTACTACTACTTCTACTACTATTGCTACTACTACTGCTACTACTACTGCTGCTACTACTCATAGTTCTAGTTCTATTACTACTACCACTCCTAGTTCTAGTTTTATTGCTACTACTACTATTGCTACTACTACTACTATTATTATTACTCCTACTTCTACTATTGCGACTACAACTATTACTATTGCAACTATTACTACTACTGCTATTGCTACTGCTACTACGACTACAACAACAACAACTACTACTGCTGCTACTACTACTATTATTACTACGACTTACACTACTGCGACTACTGCTACTATTATTACTACTACTACTACTCTTACTACTACTACTACTACTTCTACTACTACTACTAAAAATATTTCTACTACTACTACTACTACTCATACTAGTACTAGCACTACTACCACAACCTCTACTCCGAAGGTATTTGCTACTGTGACTACTACTACTACCACTACTGCTACTACCACTGATACACCAAAAACAACTTCTATAATTACTACTACTACAGCTATTACTACTACTACTAGTGCTACTATGATTGCTGCCACTACAAGTGGTACTATTGCTACTATACAACGATTGCTGCTACTACTGCTACTACTAGTATGAGTAATACTCCTACCACTACTACTACTACTTCTTCTACTACTACAAATATCACTGACTACTACTACAACGACTACTACTACTACTACTCCTCTGACAACTACTGCCACAACTACTACATGTACTACTCCTATTGCCAGTATTATTACTTTGACTCAGACTACAACAACTACTTCCGCAACAATTACTCTTACTACTGCTACTACTACTGCTATTATGACTTTTACTACCGCTGGTGCTACTCCTACTACGACAACTGCTATGATTGTTACTACTCCTACAACAACAACAACAACTACTACTACTGGTACAGCTATTCCTTCTCCTACACCAATTCCTACTATTGCTCCCAATACTACCACTACAGCAACAACAACAACAACAACAACAACAACAACTACTACTACTACTACTACTACTACTACTACTACTACAACAACTACTACTTCTACTTCTACTACTACTACTACTGCTACTAGCAGTACTACTACCACTACTACTGCTGCTATCGCTATTACTACTAATGCTACTACTACTACTGCTATTGCTGCTATTGCTAGTACTCTTATTGCAATTACTATTATTATTACTACTACCACTGCTACTTTTGCTACTACTATAAATATTGCTCCTACTACTACTTCTGCTGCTACTACTAACACGGCTACTACCACTACTACTATTTGTACCATTGCGACAACTACTACTACTATTGCTACTACAACTATAATTAATACTACTACAACTAGTACTACTATTGCTGCTGCAGCAATTGTTGCTGCTACTACTACTACTACTCCTACAACTACTACTACTGCAACTACAACTACCGCTAGTACTATAATTACTACTTCTACCACTACTGCTACTAGTACTACTACTACTACTTTTGCAACTACTACCTCTGTGACTACTACTGCCACTACAGCTACTAGTATAGCTAGAACTACTAGCACTACTACAACAAGAACAAAAACTACTACTACTACAAAAACTGCTACTGCTACTACTCTGACTATGGCTACTACTACTTCTACTTCAACTGTTGTTGCTACTACTACTACTGCAAGTGCTACAACTACTACTGCTACTACTAGTGCTACTGCTACAACTCTTGCAACTACTACTACTACTCCTGTTGCTGTTGCCCTTACTATTGCTACTACTTATACTACTACTACAACAACAACAACAACTATAACTACTACAACTTCTGCTACAATGGCTACTTCTACTACCACTCCTATAACAACAACAACTACTTCTACTTCAACTACTACTAATAAAAATACTATAATAACTAAAACTACGACTATAATACTACTAATACCAATAGTAATACCACCACCACCACCACCACCATCACTACTACTACTTCTGCAAGAACTATTGCTGCTACCATAGCTAGGGTACTACTACTCCGGATACTACTGCTACTAATACTACTACTACTGCTGCTGCTGTTGCTGCTGTGGCTGCTACTACTACTACTTCTACTACTTCTCCTACTACTATTACAATTGTTGTTACTATTGGTACTACTACTACCACTACTACTGCTGCTGCTGCTTCTACTTCTATTGCCACAATTACTACTACTGCCACTACTACTACTATTACTACTACTACAACTACAACAACTACTATTATGACTACTATTACTATTTCTTCTACTCATAATACAACTACAGCTACTTCTATTGCTCCTAGTGCTACTTCTGCTACTCTTGCTATAAGTATTGCTACTACTATTGATTCTCCGACTACTATTAGTACAACTTCTACAACTACTATTATTACTACTACTACTAGTACTCCTACTATAGCTACTACTACTACAATAACTTTTGCAACTACTGCAACTGCTACTACCATGGCTACTTCTGCTACTACTCCTACTACTACTACTACTGCTACTGCTATTACTACTACTACTACTACTACTACTACTACTACTACTACTACTACAACTTCTGCTACTAAAAATACTGCTACAACTAATACTATCAGTACATTACTTCTATTACTAATACTACTACTACTAATACTAATTATATTACTACTACTACAACTACTACTACTTCTACTTCTACTACTACTTCTGCTACTTTTATTGCTACTTCTATTGCTCGTACTCCTACTACTCCAGCTACTACTGCTACTATAATTACATCTTCTCTGACTACTACCACTACTTCTGCTACTGCTACTTCTACTATTTCTACTTGTTTCACTACTGCTATTGTTAAAGCTACAACGACTACTGCTATTGCAACAACTACTACTACTGCTACCACTGGAACTACTACTGCTACTACTACTGTTGCCTCTACCGCTACTACAACCACTAATATTGCTGCTACTATTGCTTCTACTACAGCAAGTACTACTACTATTACTGCTACTACTACTCCTCCAACACCTATCGCTACCACTACTCCAACTCCTACTACTTCTATTACTACTACTACTACTACTACTACTACTACTACTACTACTACTACTACTACTACTACTATTACTACTACTACTACTGCAACTACTTTTGTTGCTATTACTACTAGTTCTCCTTCTGCTACTACTACTACTACTTTTTTGGCTACTTCTACTTCTGCTACTACTGCCACAACTACTATCACTACTACTACTACTGATACTACTTTTACTACAACAGCAACTACTACTACTATATAGACTCCTACTACACTACTACTATTGTTGCTGTTGCTACTGCTAGAACTGCTATTACTACTAATACTACTGTAGCTACTACAACGATTGCGACTGCTGTTGTTATTGCAACTACTACTAATACTACTTCTCCTTCTTCTCCTACTAATACTACTATCGCAACTACTACTACTGGTACTACTACTGCTACTATTACTACTACTGCTACTACTACTGCTACTACTACTGTTGCTGCTACTATAACTACTACTGCTAATACTACTATAGCTACTACTATCGCTACTACTACTACTACTCTCACTACTATTAGAGTTGCTGCTACTTCAACTGCTTCTACTACTGCTACTACTGCTTCTGCTACTACTACTGCTACTATAGTAACAACTACAGCTACTGCCATTGCAACTAGAACTACTGCTACTGCCACTTCTGCTGCTACTATTGCTACTACAGTAACAACTACAACTACTACCACAACAACTAGAACTACTGCTACTATTCTTGCTACATCTACTACTAGTATTACTACTGCAACTACAACTACTACTACTACAACTACTGCTACTACTACTGCTACTAGTACTCATCCTCCTCCAACTACTACTGTGGCTACTAATACTACTACTGATACTACCACTGATACTGCTACTAATACTACTATTGCTATTGATGTTACTACGGTTGCCACTGCAACAACTACTACTACAATTATTGTTGTTGTTCTCGCTTCAACTACTATTGCTACTACGACTTCTCCTCCTCCTACTACTACTTGTACTGCTTCTACAGCTACTACACCGCTTCTTCTTCTACTTCTACTACTATAGCAGCAACTACTACTACTGCTGCTGCTATTGCTAACATTATTACTACTACTACCACTACTACTACTATTGCTAATGCTACTACTACTGTCACAACTAATGCGGCTACTCATTCTTCGACTACTATTGTTACTAGTACGACAACTACAACTGCTACAACTACTTTTACAACTACTTCTACTATTATTACGACAACAACTACTACTACGCCTACTGTAACTACTACTACTACTTTACCTACTACTACTACTACTACCACTACTACCAGTACCATTAGGGCATCTATTACTACAACAACTACTACTACTGTTACTACTACTACTCCTACTCCTAAAACTACTATTGCTATTATGACAACTACTACTTATACCACTACTATTGCTACTACTATTGTTGCTGTTGGTGCTATAGTAGTTGCAACTGCCACTACTACTCTTAATACTACAACTACCGATACTACTGATGCTACTACTACTACTACTACTAATACTCCTACGACTATTACTACTACTACTACAACTAATGTTACCGCCGCTGCTGCTACTATCACTCCAACTACTATTACTACTACTAATACAACTAATACTAATTCTGCTACTATTACTACTTCTTGTCCCACTTCCGCAATTACTACTAACACTTTTACAACAATAACTACTATTGCTACAAAAACTACTGCTACTGCTACTACTATAGTTACTATGACTACTACAATAGCTTCTACTACTACTATTACTGCTGCTACTATTGTCGCCGCAACAACTACTATTGCTAAAACAATTTCAACTACAACTGCTAGTACTACTACTTTTGCTACAACAACTACAATTGCTGCTATTGCTAAAAATGCTACTACTACTACAGCTACAATTTCTGCTACAACTACTGCTCCTACTACTACTGTTACAACTGCTACTACTTTGACTACTACTACTACTACTAGTTCTACTAATACTACAGTTGCAACTACTACTGCTACAACTAGTATTGCCACTACTACTAGTTTTACGACTACTCCTACAACCACTACTAGTTTTACTACTACTTCTACTATTACGGCTACTACTAGTACTGCGATTGCTATGACTGCTACAACCGCTACTACTACCGCTACACTACAACTGCTACTACTATGATGGTTACTACGACTACTACAACAGCCACTACTACAGCTACTACTGCTACTCCCACTACTTCTACAAGTACTAATTGTACTACTAACACCGCCGCTACCACTACCATTGCTTCTACTACTACTAATACTAAAACTACTACTACGATTACCACTACCACTACTACCGCTACGGCAACTACTGCTACTACAGCTACGTCTACAACTACTCCTACTACTACTACTACAACTACTACTACTTCTATTACTACTAAAGCTACCACTATATATACTGCTACAACTAATACTACTACTACAATACTACTATAACTAATACTAATACTATTAATACTAACAGCACAATTAACACTATAAATACTATGAATACTACTACATCTGCTACTACCATTGCCACTACTACTGCTACTACTAGTAGTGCTACTGCTACAACTGGTAATACTGCAACTGCTACTATGACGACTACCGCTCCTAATCCTGCCACTGCTAATAGTGATTCTACTATGATTACTGCTACAACAACTACTACAGATACAAACACTACAATTGTTGCCGCTACTACTACTACTACTACTACTACTCTTAATACTACACCTACTACTACTCCTACTCAGACCAATTCGTACTGCAACTCCCATTCCTACTACTAGTACTACTACTACTAATACTACAACTACTACTAGCACTGCTATTACTACTACTACTCCTTCTGCTACTGCTATAACTACTATTACTCCTATTACTGCTATTTGCTACTACTACTACTACTACTACTACTATGGCTAATACTACTGCTACAACTACTATTACAACTATTATTACTATTGCTTCTCTGCCTGCTACTTCTGCTCCTACAACTTCAACTACTATTACAGCTCTGACTACTACTACAACTAATGCCATTAATACTACTACTATGACTACAACTACTGCCACTGCTACTACTACTACTGCTACTACTACTACTACTACCGCTACTGCTACTACAACTACTATCACTTCTACCACTCATATTACGGCTACTACTACTGCTACTACTACTAATACTACTAGTACAACTACTACTCATTCAGCTTATGTTACTACTACTACTATTGCTAGTACTACTGCTGCTGCTACACTACTACTACTGCTGCTAATACTTCTCCCACTACTATTGCTACTGCTATTGCTTTTCTTACTGCTACTACTGCTACTCCTACTAATATTACTGCTACTCTACTACTATTAATGCTACACTAGTACCACTATTTTAGCTACCACTGATATAACTACTACTACGGCTAATATTGCGACCACTGCTACGACAGCTACTGCTACTAGTACAGCAACTGCTACTACAACAACTACTACTACTGCCACTACCACAACTACTACTACCGGTACTACTACTGCTACTACTATAACTACTACTATGACTACTACAAGTGTTTCTACTATGGTTACCACTACTACTACAACAACAACAAAAACAACAACTACTACTAACTACTTCTACTACTACAACCACTACTGCCACTACTGATACTCCTACAACAACTGCTACTATTACAACTTATACTTCTACTACTGCTACTACTACTCCTTCTATTGCTACTACTACTCCTACATTACTACCACTCCTACTTCTACTAGTTCTGCAACTGCTTCTACTGCTACTACTACTACTACTAATAATGCACCTATTACTGTTGCTATTACTACTTCTGCTTCTACTACTGATACTAATAATACTAATGCTACTACTTATACTACTACTACGGCTGCTACGACTACTACTACTACCACCAATATGACTACTACTATAACTACTACAACTACTACTAATACTTCAACTACGACTACTACTACAACTACTGCCACTATTACAATTACTACCATTGATGCCACTCTGACTACTTCTGCTACTATTACTATGTCTACTATTTCCACTACTACTAATAATACTACTTCTTCTACTACAATAACTGCTACTACTACTACTACTACTACTACTGTTGCTACTACTGCTACTACTTCTACTACTACAACAACTGCTACTTTTGCTACTATTGCTACTAATACTATTATTATGACTACTAGTACTATTGCTATTACTTCTACTTCTACTTATACTACTACTTCTCCTACTCCTACTCTATAGAACCTGCTATTATTCCTACTACTAATACTTCTACTTCTACTACAACCAATGCAGCTACTATTGGTACCCCAACTACTGAGGCTACTTCTGCCTCTTCTACTACTAGTGCATCTATTATTGATGCAATTACTACTACTGCTACAACAACTTCTACTACTACTCCTCCTATTACTTCTACAACTACTACGATAGCTTCTACTACTACTACTACTACTACTACTACTACTACTACTACTACTACTACCCCTACTCTTGCTACTATTGCAACAACTAGTGCTACTACTACTAGTAGTATTACTGCTACAACAACAACAACAACAACAACAGCTACTACTACTACTACTACTACTACTATATCTACTGCTATTGCTAGTACTACTACTACTTCTACTGCTTCTACTACTACTACTAGTGCTACAACTACTCCAACTGCTGCAACGACTGCTACTACTACTGCTACTATTTCTACTCCTACTGCTCCTAATGCTATAACAATGACTACTACTATGACTACTACTATAACTACTGCGACAGCTAGTACTGCTGCTACTACTACTGTTGCTACAATAATTGTTGCAGCTACTGGTACTACTACTGCTACTGCTGTAGCTGCAGCAACTACATCTACTACTATTACTACTACTACAACTACCACTGAAACTGCCACAACTACGACAACTACTACAGCGGCTACTAATACTATTAGTACTACTACTACTAAGTCTGCAACTACTGCTACTGTTGTTGCCGCCGCTACAACTAGTGCTAGTACTTCTCTACCTCTACTACTTCTCTTACTACTACTACTACTACTGCTCTGTTGCTATAGTGCTACTACTTCTATTGCTACTACTACTACTACCACTACTACTGCTACTACTTCTGTAACTTTCACTGCTACTAATTTCTTTTACTACTACTACTATTGAGACAACTACAACTACTTCTAATACTGCTACTGCTTCTTTCACGCCTATTGCTACTACTGCTGCAGCTATTACTACTATTAGTATTATAATAGCCACTACATCTAGTACTACTACTTCTCCTACAACAACCACCACTACTACAGCCACTACAGCTACTACAACTACTACTACCAATGCTGCTGCAGCTACTACAACAGCAACAACTACTACTACAATTCTACCACTACTACAGCTACTGCTACCACAATTATTACTGGTATGGCTCCCACTACCACTACTACTACTGCAACTACTACAACTACTATTACTTCCACTACTACTAATACTACTGCCGCTACTACTAAAGCTTCTACTAATGCTCCTACTACTACTGCTACTAGTACTACAACTACTGCCACTACTACTACGACTACATTACTACTACTAAGACAATTAATTCTCCTCCCACAACTGCTACTAATACTGCTATTACTACTACCACTAATTCTACTACTACTACTACTGCTACTTCTCCTAGTACTTCTAAAACTCCTACTACCCCTACTGCTACTACTGCAAGTATTGCTACGGCTACTGCTGATGCTATTGCTAATACTGCTACTACTGCTACAACAACTACTACTACTACAACTGCTACTACAACTACCACTAATTCTACTAGTACTACTTCTGCTTCTCCTACTACTTCTACTACTTCGACTGCAACTACTGTTACTACTACTACTGCTACAACAACTACTACTACTACGAATGCTACTACTACTGCAACTTCTATTACTATTACTTCCACCACAACTACTACAACTATGACTACTACTAGCACGACTATTACTTTTGCTACTACTGTTACATCAACAATAACTGCTACTACTAGTACTAGTACTAGTACTACTACTACTGCAAACTACTGCCACTGCTGCTACAACAACAACAACTGCTGCTCCTACTGTTGCTCCTACTACCACTTCTACTACAACTAACACTACTACTGCTACAACTATTACTACTCGTACTACTATTACTATTACTATTGTTGCTACTTCAGCTAGTAGGAGTACTACTACTATTACTACTACTTCTACTACTAGTACAATTGCTACTACTACTGCTCCTACTACTACTAGTACTACTGCTGCTAATATTTACACTACTACTACTATTACTACTACTACTACTGCTCCTACTCCTACACCAACTCCTACCACAACTCCTACTACAAATCCTACTCCTATACCTAATACTAATAATACTACAACTACTACAACAATTGCTACTAATACTAACACTCCTACTACTTCTACTACTATTACTACTGTTATTGCTACTACTCCTACTTCTAGTACTACTCCTAACATGCCTACGACTACAACGACTACTACTCCAACTGCTACTACTACTACTACACTCCTACTACCACTACCACCACCACCACCACTACTACTACTATTACTATCACTACTACTACTACTATTACTACTACAACAACTGCTACAACTACTGCTACTACCTTTGTTACAACAACAACTACTACTCCTAGTAATATTACTGCTACTACTTCTACTACTGTTAATGCTACACTAGTACTACTACTTCTATTACCACCGATATAACTACTATTACGGCTACTATTGCTACCACTAGTACCACTACTATGACAGCTACTGCTACTACTGCATCTACTACTACTACAACAACAACTACTACTACCATTATTGCAACTGCTGCTACTACTACTTTTGCAACTACTACAACTACTACTACGACTACTACTAGTGCTGCTACTACGGTTACCACTACGACTACAACAACAACAACAACTACCACTACCACTGCTACTACTGCTACTTCTGCTACTACTGCTACTTCCACTGCTACTACTACTCCAACTACTACTACTACTACAACCACTACTGCCACTACTTATACTCCTCCAACAACTGCTACAATAACTACTTATACTTCTATTGCGGCTACTACTACTCCTACTATTGCTACTACCACTCCTACTTCTACTAGTTCCACAATTGCTTCTACTGCTTCTTCTACTACTACTACTACTACTACTACTACTACTACTAAGCCTGCTACTACTTCTACTACTACTACTAATATTGCGCCTATTACTGTAGCTATTACTACTTCTGCTACCACTACTGATACAAATACTATTACTATTACTACTTCTACTACTACTACTACGACTGCTATGACTGCTACTACTACCACCAATTTGACTACTGCTACAACTACTACCACTATTATGATTACTACTATTGATACTACTACTATAACTACTATTCCAACTACTACTGCTGCTACTACTACTTCTCCTGGTATTACTACTTCTTCTACTACAACTACTGCAACTCTTGCTGCTACTGCTACTACTTCTACTACAACAACTACTGCTACTACTATTGCTACTACTACCACAACAACAACGATAACAACGACAACAACAACAATAACAAACAACAACAACAACAACAACAATAACAACGACTATAACTATTCCACTACTACTACTATCACTACTACTACTGTTGCTGTTGTTGTTGCTGCTGCTACTACTACTACTACTACTACTACTATCACTACTACTACTATTATTACTACTACTACTACAACTGCCACAACTACTACTATTACGACTACTCATATTGCTACTAGTACTCCTAGTACTACTACTACTACTACTACTACTCCTCCTCATACTAATACTACTACTCGAAACACTCCTACTACTACTACAACTACAACAACTGCTACTCCCACTACTACTACTACCACAACAACAACAACAACAACAACAACTACTACTAATACTAGTACTACTACTACTACTACTCCTCCTCCTCCTCCTCCTCCTACTACTACTACTACCACTACTCCTCCTCCTCCTCCTCCTACTACTACTATTATTACTACTACTACTACTACTACTACTACCACTATTACTACTACCGCTACTACAACAACAACAACAACTACTACTACAACTACTCCACTACTAGTACGACTACTACTACTAATAATACTCCTCGTACTACTACTACCACAGCTAGGAGTCGAGTACTGTTACTACTGCTACTACAACAACAACTACAAGCACTACTACTACTACTACTACTAGTACTACTACTGTTGCAACTACTGCAAATACTACTCCCACTACTACTAATACTAGTCCTATAACTACTACTACTACAACCACAATTAATACTACAGCCACTACTACTACAACTACTACTATTTTTGCACCAGCAGCTGCTACTAATACCACTGCCACTGCTTCTCCTATTACAACTATTACTACTACTACTACAGCTGCTCCTACTGCAACTACAACAACTACTACTACTTCGGCTACTACTACCACTACACAAACTCCAACTACTTCTACAAGACCTACTACTACTCCTACCCCTACTCCAACTACATCTATTACTATTACTACAACAAATACTACTACTACTATAACAACTACTACAGTAATGGCTCTTACATCTTCTACTGCTACTACTGCAACTACTCCAATTACTGCTACTACTACAACTATAACTACAATTGCTACTAATACTACTACAACTAAAATTTCTTCTACTATTACTACTACAAATGCTAAAATTTCTACTACTACTGCAACTCCTGCTACAACTATTGCTACCACTGCTACTGCTACTACTACTACTACTACTACAACAACAACAACAACAACAACTACTACTACTACTACTACTACTACTACTACTACTATGACTACTACTACTACTACTACTACTACTGCTGCTGCTACTACTACTACTACTCCGACGTCCACTAATAGTACAGCTACTACTTCTACTACTACAACAACAACAACAACAACTACTACTATTGCTGCTGATTCTACAACAACAACTACTACTACTACTACTATTGCTGCTGATTCTACAACAACAAGAACAACTACTACAACTACTCCTCCTACTACCACAACTACTACTGCTACTGCCACTACTACTACTACTTCTACTACTACCACTACAACTACCGCTGATACTACTGTAACTACTACTTCCACTACTAACTCTACTGTTACTACTACTACTGTTACTTCACTTCTAGTACAACTACTACTACTAATACCACAACTCTCCTATAATCACGACCAGTACAACAAATAATACTACTGCTGCTACTACTACTGCTACTAAAACTTCTCCTACTACTACCACTAATACTCTTGCTACTACTACTACTACTACTATTGCCCTACTACTACTTCAACTACTACTACTACAAATGCTACTACTCCTACTACTCTGACTACTACTTCTACTACAACTAAACAACAACAACAACTACTACTGTGGCTGCTACTACTACTATAACTATTACTACAACTACTACTACAACTACTCCTGCTCCAACTCCAACTCCTACTACTACTCCTACTGCTACTACTACAATAACATCCACTACTCCTACTATTGCAACTACTACATCTGCTACAAAACTACTTCTGCTGCTACTGGTACTACTGCTACTACTCCCATTACTTTTGCTACTACTACTACTACTACTTGCAGCACTGCTGCTACTACTTTAACTACTGCTACCACTACTGCAGCTGCTTCTACTACTACTACTTCTACTACTAATACTACTACCATTACGACAACTACTACTACAACTACTACTGCTACTACTACTACTACTACAACTACTACTACAATTATTCCAACTCCAACTCCTACTCCTACTACTACTACATCTACTACTACTATTACCACTATTACAACAACTACTACTACTACAACAACAACCACAGCTACTGCAACTACTACTACAGCTGGTATAACAACAACAACTACTTGTACTACTACTACTATTACCACACTACTTCTACTACTCCTAGTACTTCTACTTCTACTACAATGACAACTACTACAACTATTACTACTTCTGTTGTTGTTGCTGCTACATATACCATTATTACTAGTAGAACTACTACTGCTGTTGTGGCTCCTTATAATACTAATACTACTATTACTACAATAACAACAATAAGGACAACTACTCCTCCTTCTAACCCTACTACTATTACTACTATGACTACTACTACTGCTGTTTCTACTATAACTGCCACTACAATAACTCCAACGGCAATAATCACCACCACTACTTCTAGTCCTACAACTACTACTACTACAACCACAACTACTACTAATACTCCTTCTAGTACTACTGCTGCTGCTACTGCTACGGCTACTATTACTACTACAACTACAACTACAACTACAACAACTACTACTACTACTGCTATTACAACTACTTCTTCTTCCACTACTACAACAACTACTACTACCATTCCTGCTACTACCACTGCTATGCCTACTTCTACTACTACAACTACCACTACTACTACTACTACTACTGCTACTACTACTAGAACTAATACTAATACTACTATGGGTACTACTATTACTACTGCTACTTCTAGTTCAGCTAATACTACAACTACGCCTACTACTACCACTACGACTACTACTCCAAACACTCCTACTAGTAATACTACTACAACAACTACTACTACCACAACAACTACTACTCCTACTACTACTACTAGTTCAGCTACTACTACAACTATGCCTACTACTACCACTACGACTACTACTCCAAACACTCCTACTAGTAATACTACTACAACAACTACTACTACCACAACAACTACTACTCCTACTACTAGTCATACTGCTGTTGCTGCTGCTAGTACAACCACTACAATAAGTTTTACTACTACTGATGCTGCTGCTAGCACTACTAATACCACTACATCTACCACTCTGCTTCTTCTACAACTTCTACTATTATTACTACTACTACAAATATTATTACTACTACTACTATTGCTACTACCACTACCACTTCTACTACTACTTCTACTACCACTACTGCTACCGCAACTACCATGACTACTACTAATACTTTTCTATTACTACAGCAACTACTACTTCTATTACTACTACTACTTCTTCTATTACTACTCACACCACTACTCCCACTACTAATACGACACCTGCTTCTATTGGGACTGCTACAACAACAACAACAACTACAACTACCATAGCAACTACTACTACCAATCATCCTACTAACACTACTACTAAAACTACTACTACTGTTGCTAATAATTTTATTGGTTCTATAGCTAATATTGCAAGCTACTACTATTGCCACTCTTACTACCACTGCTACTTGTATTGATAACTGCTACTATTGCTACAATGAATACTACAACAACGACAACTATTACTACTACTTTTGCTACTTCTACTACTTCTGCTACTTCTACTACTCCTACTACTAATACTACAACTACATTTACTGCAACTAATGCTACTGCTACTTCTGCTACTACGAGGACTACTACTACTGCTACTACTACTCCTACAACTGCTGCTGCTACTACTATTGCAACAACTGCTACTCTGTGACTACTATTACCACTACAACAACAACTACGGGTACTACTACTTCAACTACTACTACGGCTACTCCTCCTGCTACTACTACAACAACTACTACTACTACCACTACTACTACTACTCCTACTACACCTACTACTACTACTACTACAACAACTACCTCTACTACTACTACTACTAATACTACTACTACCACTGCTAATGTTGTTGGCGCTACTCATACAACAACTACTACTGCTACAACTGCTATGACTCCTACAACTACTACAACTACTACTACTACTACTGCTGCTTCTACCACCGCTACAACTACTACTCCAACTTCTACCATTACTACTACAACTACTACTACTCCTCCTACAACAACTACTACAAGTCTTACAATTATTAGTCATGCTACTAATAAAGCTACTACAACTACAATAACAACCACTACTACTGCAGCTACTACTACTACCACTACTACAACTACTACTACAACAACGCCTACTATGACTACTACAACTACTACGACTTCTACTGCCATAACTACTACTACTACAACTATTACTACTGCTACTACTTCTATAATTACTCCCACCACTACTGCCACCACTACAACAAGTCCTACTACTGCTACTTCTGCTACAACAACAACAACAACTATTACTACGATCGCTAAAACTACAACTACTACCACTACAACAACAACTACTGCTACTACAACTACTCCTACTATTACTACTACTACTCCTACTGCGACAACTATAACTATCACTACTACTACTGCTACTATTACTACTAGTATTACAACTACTCCCGCTACTACACCCACTTGTACTACAACTACTTTTTCTACTACTACTACTACTCCACCTACCACTTCCTCGATTATCAAAACTACTACTACTATTTCAAGTCCTACCATTACTACTACAACTACTAATACTACTTATGCTATTACAACTAGTCCAATAACAACTACTACTATTTCTACTACTACTACTACTACTGCCACAACTCAAACCACCACCACCACAACCACTAGCATCACTAGAACTACTCCTACAGCTACTCCTACCCCAACTCCTATGACTACTACTATTTCTACTACTGCTACAACTACTACAATAATAACAACAACTACTACTACTCCACCTACGACCACTACTGCTACTACTACCATACCACTATTACTAGTAGTACTACTACTACAACGACTCCTACAAGTACTCCTACCACTACTCTTACCACAACTACTATTTCTACTACTACTGCCACTACTACTACTAGTAGTACTGCTACCACTACTACTACACCTAATACTCTTACCACTAGTACAATTACTACTACCACTACTAATACAACTACTAGTAATACTACTTCAACTGCTACTACTGCTAGTAATACTACTTCTATAGCAACTACTACTACTATTAACACAACTGCTATTGTTGCTGCTATTACTACTACTATTTTAACAACAGCCAGTACTACTACTTCTACTGCTGCTACTGCTACTACTACTACTACTACTACTACACTACTACTACATATATTACTACTAGTACTACTACTACCACTATAATAATTACTATTACTACACTACTACTACTACTACTACTACTACTACCACTACTACTACTACAACAACAACAACTCCTATCCCTACCAATACTACTACTAATACAACCACTACAGCTACCATTGCTACTACTACTAATACTACTACTAATACTACTACTACAAATACTACCACCACTACTACTACTGCTACTACTACTACCGCTACTACTACTACCACTACAACTACTGCTACTACAGCTACTTTTACTGTTGCTCCTACAACTATTACTACTGCTGCTGCTACAACAACTAATACTACTTGTACACCGACTACTACTCCTACACCTACACCTATTCTTACTACTACAACAACTACGACTCCTATTATTACAACTACTGTTGCTGCTGCTGCTACTTCTGATGTTGCTACTGCTACTACTGCTACTACTATGACTACTACTACTTCTATTGTTGTAACTACCGTTGTTGTTGCTTATGCTGCTACTACTACCACCACCACCACCACCACTACTACGACTACTACTACTACTACTCCTACCCCTGCTCTAACTATTACTACTACTACTCATAAAACAACTACTGCTACAACTACTCCAACTCCTACAACTATTACTACTCCCACAACTAATACTACTGCTACTGCTACTATTACTTCAGCTGTAACTACTATTGCTCCGGCTTCTGCTACAACTGCTGCTACCACAACTACTACTAATACTAATACTATTACTACTATAGAGGTTACTACTACTATTGCTACTCCTAATCCTGCTCCTTCACCTAATCCAATTCTTGCTCGTGCTTCTACTGCTACTCCTACTCCAACACCGACTACTACTCCTACTCTTACTAGTAATACTACTATTACTACTACTACTACAACTACTACCTTCACTACTACAACAACAACAACTACTACTACCCCTCCTATGACTTCCACAACCACTACTACTATTACTGCTATTGCTACTATTACTACAACAACTACTACAACTAATACTACAGCTACCATAACTATAGGTTCTACTACTACAACTGCTGCTGCTGATGTTGCTTCGGCAACTGCTACAACAACAACTGCTGCTGCTGTTGCTGCTCCTACTACTACTATAACTACTACTACAACAACCCCTACTTCTACTACTTCAACTATTACAACTACTTCTACAACAACTACTACATCTACTGCTACTACACTACTACTATAATAGCTTGTACTAGTACTATTACTACTACTCCTACAACTATTATAATTACTACTACAACAACAACAACAACAACTGCTACTACAATTGCTACTGCTACAACAACAACTGTTATTCCAACAACCACTACTACTTCTAGTACCACAACTACTACTACTTATATCACTACCACTACTACTACCACTACACCTACGACAACTATAACTACCGCTACTACTACCACTGCAACTACTACTACAACTCCTACTACTACCAATACTACTCCTTCAACCAAAATAACTATTTCTACTACTACTACTGCAACTGCTACTGCTACTCCTGCTACAACTTCTGCTACTACTCCCACTACTACGATTACTACTTCATCTACTACTACTACTACTACTACTACTACAGCAACCACTATTACTACTACTACTACTACTGCTACAACTATTGCTACTACCACTACACCTACTACGACCACCACTACTACTACTAATACAACTACTCTTACTGCTACTATTACCTCTACTTCTTTTATTACTCCTACCACAACTACTACTACTTCTAGTACAATTACTGCTACTGCGACTACTACTTGACTACTGTTGCTAGTACTAGAACTACTCATACGACTACTATTGCTACTATTATTACCACTACTGCTACTACTACAGCCGCTACTACTCCTCCAACTCCATCTGCTACTGCTGCTGCTACTACTACTACTCCTCCACCTCCCCCTCCTCCTCCTCCTAATCCTACTACTGCTATTGCTTCTAATCCTATTGCTATTACTACTACAGCTACTAGTTGTACTACTAGTTTTGCTTCTACTCTTACGATTATTACTACTATGACTACTACTACTACCACTGCAACTCCAACTGCGACTACCACTACTACTGTTACTAATACTCCTACTACTACTACTAATACTCGTCCAACTACTACTACTGGTATTACTGCTATAGTTCTGCCTACTACAACAACTACAAAAATAACTACTACACCCACTACTACTCCTACTACTACTACTACTACTACTTGTACTTCGACTACTACTGCTACACCTACACCAATTCATACTAATACTCCTACTATTGCTAATTCTACTATTACTCCGGTTACTATTAGTACTACTACTGCTGCTGCGACTACCGCTTCTATTATAACTACTACTACTTCTATTACTAGTGCAATTGCTACTACTACAACTGCGATTACTACGACTAATTCTACTATTACTACTATTACACTACCACTACTACTACAACTACTACAACTTCTGCAGTAGCTACTGCCACTACTACCACTACTCCTACTACTACTTCTACTACTATAACTACTATTGCTACGGATGCTGCTACTTCTGCTACAACTACTACCACTGCCACTACTACTACTACTACTACTACTACTCCTCCTCCTCCTACTACTAGTACTACTACTACTCCCACTCCTATTCTTACTACTACTAATACTACTCAAGAAACCACTACCATGACAATAACTCCAACTCCTACTACTATTATTACTACTCCAACTAATACTACTGCTACTACTACTACTACTTCTGCAGTAACCAATACTGATGCTGGTTCTACTGCAGCTGTTGTCACAATGCTAATACTACTACCAATACTATTAGTACTGCTGATGTTACTACTACTACTACAACTCAAACTCCTGCTATCACACCTACTCCAACTCTTATTTGCGCTGCTATTACAACTACTAGTACTGTTACTACTACTACTACTAATACTACCACTCCTACTCCAACTCCTACTACTACTACTCCTACTATTACTACTAATACAACAACAACTACTACCACTACTACTACTGCTGCTAATGCTGCTGTTGCTACCACTACTACTTCCACTACTACAACTACCACTACTACTACTACCACTCCTATGACTACTACAACTTCTTCTACCATTAACACTATTACTACTATTACTACTACCACTACTATGACTAATACTACTACTACCGCAACTATTGTTACTGCTACTACAACTACTGCTGCTGCTACTTCTTCTGCTACTGCTATAATAAAAAAAACTACTGCAACTACTACTACTACAACTACTACTACATCTATTGCTACTACACTGCTACTACAACTGCTAGTACTAGTACTACTACTACTCCAACAACCATTGTTCTTACTACAACAACAACAACAACTACTACCACTAGTACCACTACTGCTACTATTTACGTTACTACTATTACTACTACTGTTGCGGCAACTACTATAACTACTTCAACAACAACTGCTACTAATACAAATACTACCACCACCACAACATCTATGGCTACTACAACCACTGCAACTGTTACTACTACTACTACTATCACAATTAGCACTACTATAACTACTGTTGCTGCTGCTGCTACGACCATAACAACTACTTCTACTACTACTAATGCTATTGCTACTACTACTCCTGCTACTACTACAACTACTATTACTACTACTACTGCTTCTACCACTACAATTACTACTACTTTTCGCACTACTACTATGACTACAACTACTACTGCTACTACTACTACTACTTTAACCATAGCTAGTACTCCTAATACAATTACTATTACTGCTACTATTACTTGTACTACTTCTACTACTACTACTACTTCCACTACAACTACTGCTACTGCTACTACTACTACGACTACTACTGCTACTACTACTACTATTGTCACTACCAGCACCACTAGTGCTGCTACTCTTCCTAATACTACTACATTTGTTACTAATACCGCTACTACTACTAGCACTACTCCTCCTCCTACTACTACTACTACTATTATCCCTACCACTACTACTACTACTATTATCACAACTACTGCTACTACTACTAGTACTACTACAACTACTTCTCCTACTACTTCTACTCCTACTACTACTACTACTACTCACTCTAATATAATTACTACTACTACTACTACTACTACTACTACTACTATTACTACTACTACTACTAATTCCACAACAACAACAACAACTACTACTACTACTACTTCAACAGTTGGTACTACTACTACAACAATAACAACTACTACTACTACTACTTGTACTACGACTACTACTACTTTTGTTGCTACTGCTACTACTACAGTGACTACTGGTACTACCATTCATACGCTACTCCTGCAAATATGCGACTACTATTAATACTACTACTACATAACTACTAGTGCAACTGCTGCTGCAACTACCCCTAATACTACTACTACTACTACTACTACTACTACTACTACTATTGTTGTTGTTGCTGCGGCTATTGCAGCTATTGCTACCACTTCTAATACTCCTATTGCTACTACTCCTGCTGCTACTAAAGCTACTACAACTACTATTGCTACTACTGCTACTACTACGACTACGACTACTACTGCTGCTACTACGACTACTACTACTAATGCTTCTACTATTACGTTTCCAAGTACTACTGCTGCTACTTCTACTACTGCTACTTCTGTTATTGCTACTGCTACTATGTCTCCCGTTACCACTACTATTGCTACTTATATTACTGCTACTGCTACTACTACTAGTACCACAGCTGCTGCTGCTGCTGCGACAGCTACTACTACGACTACTTGTACTGCTATTACTTTTGCTATTATTACTACTACAACAACTGCTGCTTCTGTTGCTCCAGCTACAACTCCAACTCCAACTACTACTACTCCTACTTTTGTTACTACTTCTACTACTACAACTATTATTTCTTCTACTTCAGCTACTACTTGTACTTCAACTACTACTACCACTATTACTACACTACTATTAGTACTACTACTACTACTACTAGTACTTCAAATATTATTACTACTACAAGCAGTAGCAGTGCAACAACAACTACTGCTCCAACAACTACTTCTACTGTTACTACTGCAACTACTACTACTACTACAACTACTATTACAACTACCTCTACTACTACTACTACTAGTACTTCTGCTACTTGTGCCACTACTACTACAACTAATAGTTATGGTACTATTGCTGCTACTACTGCCAATCCTGCTACTACTTCTATTACAACAACGACCAGTACTGCAACTGCTACTACAGCTGCTACTCCTAGTAGTAGTAGTAGTAGTACTACAACTATTACTAAGACTACTGCTGCTACCACTACTAGTACTACACTACATCTAATACTCCCCCTCCTAATACTACTACTACTACAGCTACTACTACTACTGCTACTGCAACTACTACTGCTACTACTACTACTCATACGCCAACTCCTACTACAACTAGTACTACTGCTACTACTACTTCTCAAACACCAACTCCTACTAGTACTACTCCTACTACTCCTCCTACTACAACTACATCTACTACTCGAATTGCTACTAATCTTATTATCGCTACAACTACTATTACTACTTCTACTATTGCTACTACTACTAGTTCAACTACTATTACTTCTTCTACTACTATTGCTGCTACTACTACTATATCTATTACTACTACTACTCCAACAACAACGGCTACTTCTACTTCTGATACTACTCCTACTGCTACTACCTCTACTACTACTACTTCTCCTAATACTACTACTATTACTACTACTACTACAATTACTACTACTGCTGCTACTACAACTACAACTACTATGACTACTACTATTACTACGAGAATAATTGTTATAGCTACTGCTACTACTACCACTCCTCCTCCTCCTCCTCCTACTACTACTACTACTTCTACTACTACTACTGCCGCTGCTACTACTACTACTGCTCCTCCTCCTCCTCCTCCTCCTCCTACTACTTCAACTACTACTATTGTTGCTAGAACTACTAATGCTCCTGCTACGACTAGTACTTCTCCTACCACTACTACTGCAAATTCTGCTACAACCACTACTACTGCAACAACTACTACTGCTACAGATGCTACTGCTACTAGTGCTTCTACTGCTACTACTAGTACTGCTATTACAATTAGTTCTCCTATTATTATAGCTACTACTACTAGTCCAGCTACTACTGCTACTACTCCTTCTACTGCAAGTATTGTTGCTACTAATACTACTACTACTACTACTACTACTACTACTACTACTACTTGTACTACTACTTCCACTAATCCTACCACTACTACTAATACTACTACGAGTACTGACACTACTACTACAGTTACTACTACTATGACTATTAATACTGCCACTACTGCAACTACTACTACTACTAATAATACTACTACTACTACTAGTACTCCAGCTACAACTATTTCAATGACAACCACTAGAACTACTTCTGCTACTACAATAACTACTACAACTGCTGCTGCTAGTACTACTATTGCTACTGCTATTACTACAACTCCTACTTCTACCACAACTGCTACAACAACTCCTACTACTAGTACTACTATTGCTACTGCTATTACTACTGCTACTACTAATACTACTAATACTACTACTACTGCTATTACTATTAATACTAATACTACAACTATTGCAGTTACTGCAGCTACTACAACAACAACTACAAGCACTACTACTACTACTACTACTACTACCACTATTACTAGTACTACTACTGCTGCAACTGCTGCAAATACTACTCCTACTAGTACTAGTACTAGTCCTATAACAACAACTGCTACAACCACAATTACTACTACAGCCACTACTATCACTACTACTACTGTTGCTGCTCTTGCAGCTACTACCATTACCACTGTTGTTGCTTCTCCTATTACTACTATTACTACTACTACTACAGCTGCTCCTACTACAACTACAACAACAACTACTACCACGGCTACTACTACCACTACACCTCCTACTGCTTCTACCACACCTATTACTACTCCTAACCCTACTACAACTACATCTACTACTATTACTACCAGAGCTACTACTACTACTACTACTACTACTACAACAACAACAACAACAGCAGCAACAACTACTACTACTACCACCACCACTATGACTATTATTACTACTACTACTACTACAACTACTAGTACTACTACTACTTCTACTAATACAATTACTGCTAGTACAACTCCTACTACTACAGGTACAGCTACAACTAATACTAACACTACTAGTACTACTACATCTACTACTACTACAAATACTACTACTACTACAACTATTACTAATACTACAACTACTACTACAACAATGGCTATTACATCGTCTACTGCTACTACTTCAACTACTCCTATTACTGCTACCACTATAATTACTACTACAACTACAACCACAACTACAACTACAACTGCTACTAATACTACTACAACTAAAACTTCTACTACAACTCCTACTACTACTAAAACTTCTACTACTACTACTACTCCTGCTACTACTCCCACTACTAATATTGCTACTACTGCTGCTACTACTACTACTACTACTACTACTACTACTACTACGACTACAACTACTACTACTAGTACTACTACTACTACTACTACTACTACTACTACTACTACTGCTACTACTACTCCTACATCTACTACTACTACAGCTACTACATTTACTACAACAGCAACAACAACTACTACTACTGCTACTACCACTACTACTATTGCTGCTGATTCTACAACAACAACAACTACTGCTACAACTACTTCTCCTACTACCACAACTACTACTACTGCACAACTACTACTACTTCTACTACTACCACTACAACTACTGCTGATACTACTGTAACTACTACTTCCACTACTACCTCTATTATTACTACTACTATTGTTACTTCACTTCTGGTACAACTACTACTACTAATACCACAACTTCTCCTATAACCACAACTAGTACTACAAATAATACTACTACTGCTACTACTACAACTGTTAAAACTTCTCCTACTACTACCAGTAATACTCTTGCTGCTACTACTACTACTTCAACTACTACTACTACTACTAATGCTACTACTCCAACTAGTACGACGGCGAAGACTACTCCTACTACTCTGACTGCAACTTCTATTACTCCTACTGCTGCTTCAACTACAATGACTACTTATACTACTACTGCAACTACTGTTACTGCTACTACTACGACCACTACTACTATTGTTGCCGCTACTATTTCAACAACAACAACTATTCCAACCGCTACTACAACAACAACAACTACTGCTGCTGCTGCTACTACTACTTCTACTACTGCAACTACTACAAATACTACTTCCACTACTACCACTGCTTCAGTAGCCACTCATACTATTATCCCTACTACTACTACTAATACTCTTACTACTACTGCTATTACTACCCCTATTCCAACTACTTCTACTACTGTTACTACTATAACTACTGCTACTACAACAGCAACAACAACAACAACAACAACAACAACTACTTCTACTATTACTACTACTACTACAACAACTACTACTTCTACTACTGGTACAATTGCTGCAGCTACCATTCCTACTACTACTATTACAATCACAGCTAATACTAACCTACAACTACAACTATTACTTCAACTACAACTACAAATACTACTATTACTACAACTACTACCACAACAATGGCTATTACAGCTTCAACTACTATTATTGCTACTACTCCCCTTACTACTGCTACTATCAATACCACTACAACTACTACTACTGCGGCTACTTCTACTACTACAAAAACTTTTCTTACTACTACAACTCATGCTACTACTACTGCTCCAACTGCTAATACTACTACAACTACTACTTCTACTACTACTACAGTAACAACAACAACTGCTACTTCTACCACTCTATTACTGCTGCTGTTAACGCTACAACAGCAATAACTACTACTACTACAACCACTCCTACTACCACAACAGCTACTACTGCTACTACTACTATTACTACTACTTCAACTGCGGCTACAACTTCAACTACTACTTCT
Organism: Trichopus zeylanicus subsp. travancoricus; assembly: GCA_005019695.1. Taxonomy (NCBI): domain Eukaryota; kingdom Viridiplantae; phylum Streptophyta; class Magnoliopsida; order Dioscoreales; family Dioscoreaceae; genus Trichopus; species Trichopus zeylanicus. The sequence continues at coordinate 26,607 of RXID01011277.1, forward strand.
ACTACTATCGCTACTACTGCTGTTGCTACTATTACTTCACCTCTACTACAACAACTACTACTAATACGACTACTTCTCCTATAACTACAATAATTACTACAAATAATACGACTGCTGCTGCTGCCACAACTGCCAAAACATTTCCTACTACTACCAC
>RXID01011278.1:0-2500 GCA_005019695.1 Trichopus zeylanicus subsp. travancoricus
TCCAATTACTACTACTAACTAAAACTACTACTAGTGCTACTACTACTACTACAAATACTAACCCTCATACTACTACTACAACTACTAGTAGTACAATTGCTAATACTACTATTCCTACTACTACTACTAATACTAAAACTACTACTAATGCTACTACTACTAGTACAAATACTAACGCTAATACTACTTCTACTACAACCTCTGCTACTACTACAACTACTACCTCAACTACTACTACTACCACTACTACTAATGCTACTACAACTACAACAACTACTACCACTGCTACAAAAACTACAACTACTGCAACTACTACTACAGCAATGGCAACTATAGCTTCTACAACTACTATTGCTACTAACCCTATTACTGCTACTACTATTACTACTATTACTACTACTATTGCTGCTGCTAGTACTACTACTAAAACTACTCGTACTACTACTAATTCTACTCCTACCATTACTACTACTGCTACTGTTGCTACTAGTACTACTATAACTACTGCTACTACTTGTACTAGTACTACTACTTCAACTACTATTACTACTCCTACTGCTACTACTATAGCTACTACTTCTACTACTACTACAACTACAACTACTACTATTACTACTACCACTACCACTACTGTTGCTGCTTATGCTACAACAACGACAACTACTACTACCACTACTTGGCCTCCTACTACCACAACTACTACAACAAGAACAATAACTACTACTACTACTACTAGTAGTACTACTTCTACTGCTACTGCTGCTGCTACTGCTACTAATTCAATGACTACTACTACTGCTACTACGATTACTGCTACTGCTATTACTACTAGCGACTTACGAACTACTATACTACGACTACTATGTACGCTTACTACTACTACTACTACTACTACTACTACTACTGCTACTACGATTACTACTACTACTACTACTACCACTAGTCCAACTACTAATACTCCTACTAATGCTCCAACTCCACCTCCTCTTCCTCCTCCTACTACTACAACTACTACTACCACTACTACTGCATCTACTACTTTTACTACTACTACTACTATGACAATAACTACTACTACTACTACTGCAAATACTGCAAATACTACTACCCCAGCTAATACTAGTAATACTACTGTTGCTGATTCTGTTGCTACTAGAACTACTTCGACTTCTGCTACTACTAGAACTACTGCTACCACTTCTACTATTACTGCTGGTACTGCTGCTGCTGCTACTACTACCACTGCTGCTGTTTCGGCTACTGCCAGTACTAGAACTACTGCTACTACTACTGCTACTACTAGAACTACTACAACTACTACAGCAACTACTACAACTACTACTGCTACTGTGAGTACTAATACTAGAACTACTACCACTACGACTGCTAGTACTGCTACTACTAATACTACTATTGTTATTGCTGCTGTGGCTAATACTACTACTTCTACTAGTACTTGTACTATTACTACTACTATTACCGCTATATCGGTTGCTACAATACTACTACCCCCACTACTACGACTACTCCTTCTAGTGCTACTACTACTACTATTGTTGTTGTTGTTGCTACTACTACTAGTACTACTACTACTTTTCCTAGAACTACTACTTCTGCTACAACTACTACTACCACTACTACTACTACAGCTTCTACTACTCCACTACTAATACTACTGGTACAACTTTTGCTACTTCTACAACTACTACTACTACTTGTGCTACTACTACTACTATTACTATCGCTGCTGCTGCTACTTCTACTATCGCTACTGCTATGACTACTACTATCGCTAGTACTACTTCTATAATATTTACTATTACTATTACAACAACTACTACTACTATACAACTATTGCCACTACTACTTCTGCTGCTACCACTACTACTACTACTCTAATTATTACTACTACAGGTACTACTACTATTAGTACTACTACTACTGCTACAACTACTATTACTACTACTACCACCACTACTACTACAACTACTGTTGTTGCTGCTGCTATGACTAGTTCTCTTACTACTACTAATACAACTTCTACTATTGCAGCTACTTCTATCACTACTAATATTACTACTACTACTTCAACTACGGCTACTACTAAAGCTTCTGCTACTACTACTGCTGCTACTACTGTTGCTACTGCTACTACAACTACAACTTCAACTACTACTTTGGCTACTACTACTGCTATTAGTATAACTATTATTTCCATCGCGGCAACTACTACTACTACTGCTGCTGCTACTACTACTACATCTCCTTCTACTACTACTACTACTACTACCACCACTACAACTGCTTGTACAACTACTACAACTAGCACTACTGCTACTACTGACTCTCCAACTACTATTGCTTCTACTACTAACACTACTAATACTAGTGCTATCACTGTTGCTACTACTGCTATTGCTACCACAACAGCTACTACCGCTACTATAATTACTAGCACTTCTACAACTTCTGCTACAACTACTACTACGATGACTACTAC